>JAWNNJ010001492.1:0-70601 GCA_035045125.1 Hypselothyrea guttata
TTTTATTATGAAATCACTCATTTATTTAATTAGTAATTAAGTTAATACATTACATACATAAATTAAACAATATGACACAATGTAATCAGTTTGCATTTTTGCCCTTTACAAAATATATATTGAAAAATTAAACTAATTCGAAAAACTTGACCAAAATCCTCTTGTGCTCTTAGTGCTTACATTTTCTTGATATCTTCTCCATCTTGTGTACAGTCATCATCACCCTCATTGGCATCAATGTCTGTATATTGTTCGAGTTCTTCGCTCATTTCTTGATATGCGGCCCCGTGCCCATGATTTTTGTGCTTCGACATCTTTTTATACCCTGTGCCCATTTGAAAAATGGGAAAAACAGGGTTAATAGCTTTGTGCGAATGTATGTAACAGGCAGAAGGAGGCGTGGCAGACCCCACAAACTATATATATTCTTGATCAGGGTGAAGAGCTGAGTCGATATAGCCATGTCTGTCTGTCTGTCTGTCTGTCTGTCTGTCTGTCTGTCCGTCCGTCCGTTTGTATGAACGCGTCGATTTCGGAAACTGCAAAAGCTAGAGAAGCTGTTTTGGTTGCTATCGGTAGGTGTATTCAATACGCAGATCAAGTTTATTTCAAATCGTTGATGCCACGCCCCCTTCACGCCCAAAAATCAATAAAACTCACATAACCTCGAATTTTTAACACAAAAAGTTGAATAGCAAGCGTAATATTGAGCATAGAATGTTGTTATTCGGAACATGTACTCTCTACTATTATATTTAACTATCCTGAAAAGAGGATTAAAATCGGTTGATAAACACAGGAGATATAAGCTACGAAATACTTGAACTTAAAAGTTCAAAAACAAGCGTAATATTAAACATAGAATGTTGGTTTTTGGTATATATACTCTCTTCTATTATATTTAACTATCCTGAAAAGCGCATTAAAATCGGTTAATAAACATAGGAGATATTAGCTACTCAATACTGCATGTATTGCTTCGCACGGGCCCTGCAGCCCAGCAAGTGTTTGTGTGTATGTATAAACAGAAACACACATACATGTAAAGTAGACGAATACCATATATGTATGTGTGCATGAACGCATGTAAACAACACCAATTGCGAGGTGCCAAAATAAGATTGCGCAAAAGAACAAAAGTCTGTGACGCGTGACGTCAGAGACCAAGCGACAAGTGTTCGAGCGCCACCTTCATCGCCATACCATGTGCCAAATTGAGTTTTGGCGGTAGCGTTGCCACCTTGTCAGATCGTTTTAATCAAGATAGATTAAATTATATTTAAAGAATTTTATTATATACTGAACGGGCGAGCGCGCAGCGCGAGCTGTGGCACAGGGTATAAGACAGTCGGGCTTGCCCGACTGTCAGGTCGAGCGCGCCAGAGCGCGCGAGATTTTTATCCTTGGTAGAGTCGTCGTAGTTAAAAAACTCGGAATCAATATTTGGTTTATCCAATTTATCATCATAGCTAAAAAACATCGGATCACTTAAGTTAGCCTTCCACGGTCGACGTCTGGCATTGCTGTCCACCACGCAAAACACGATCAAGACCAAGACTGTCAGTTGTATTGGATTAACCATGGTTGCATCAATAGAAGAATTGTTGAAATGTAGAAATACAAAATATACGTTTGCAGCTTACAAACCGACCTAATTGAAATTAAGGTTGAATCAGCGCCAACTGCCAAATTGTAAATAAAAATATAGGGACGGGGCAGATCAGTGGGACGGAGGCTACAGTCGGACGTAACCGACCGTAGGAGACCCTTTACTTTGATTATATGTACATACAAACACAATCAGACGCACACACACTAAGCTACCCGCGTATGCAAGGCACACCACCCCCCCTCTGCCTAGTGCGGCAAATTGTCTGTGCCATATGATCGCTGTTTCTTATCCGATCGAAACAAAATTCACAGCGTCGATAGATAATGTCATAAACTAGTTAAATACCAAATTACAAGTCAATAGCTTTAAAACTGCGGCTACAGCAGCTTTTTGCGGTTTGCGGGGGAATGGGGGGAGGTATCCAAAATCTAAAACAAACTCGTGCTGCTTACTGAATAGGGGAACCTGAATCCCGAATATGGTGTCTCTAGCTCTTATAGTTGCTGAGATCTAGGTGTTCATACAGACGGACAGACGGACAGACGGACAGACGGACAGACAGACGGACGGACGGACAGACGGACATGGCTATATCGACTCGACTTGTCGTCCTGATCAAGAATATATATACTTTGTGGGGTCTGCCACGCCTCCTTCTGGGTGTTACACACATTTCCTCTTTGCACTAAACTAATAGACCCTTTTTACTTTTTTAAAGTAAAGGGTCTAATGACCTTCTGTCATCTACTTTGTAAAACTTTGTATACATGTTTGAAACCTGCTTGATACTGAACTAAATAAAATGGTGGTTACGAAAATGCAATCGTTATTGTATAGCTTGTCACCAGCCTTGACCTGGAATGTACCTAGAATCAGTCAGATTATTACGATCATTATTAAACATAATGGTTGAGAGTATATATTCTCTTATAGTTATCTTCTCTTATAATTTTCAGGATATAAGAGCCCTGACGTATTTGGACAGATGAACAGAATATATATAGTTTGTGGGGGCTTTCACTCCTATATTTGCACAAAGTTATTATAACTGTTTATACCCAATTAATGGGCATTTTGGAATCTGCTTGAGTGATTACGGCTTGTCTACAAAGATGTCCGCCCTTGGGGCGAAAGCACACTTAAGTACACTGCGAAAATCTGGGGAATTTCAGGCCAAACATCAATGAGTTGCAGTTTGCATCTGGCTGCGCACGAGAGGGGATCTAGGGAGCAAAAGCGAGCAGAATAGACTGGGTTTAAGACTTACCTAGCGTCCTGGCAAGCTCTATTGGCGTGCTAAGCTGTGGCTGCCACATTGAACACCAAATGGCCATTTGGAGCCCCTCACACACACACACACGAAGATACTGCGATTGCCATGGCTGGGGAAGTGAAATCCGTTTGTGATTTACATATGTAAGCCAGTGGGCGTGTGCTTGTGCTCTGAGTGCAGCTGAAATCCCCATGAAATACTTGAATGAAATCACAAACCGTTAACGGGCAAACATCGGGCATCAAACAAACATGGATGCGTATCTGAATGTGAATGTGAATGAGAATGAGTGTCTAAATGTGAATGTGAATCTGCATTGTCAGCAGCAGAGGCAGCAGAGGCAGCAGAGGCAGCAGAGGCAGCAGCTGTAGTGTCTGCATCATGTCCAAGATTAATTACCAGCATTTGGTAGAGCAAAGAGCCAGCAACCAAATGCTGAACATTCGTAGCTCTCTGCCGGCTCTTGACTGCCAGATGCAATGCGAAATATGGCCAAATGTTGTGGATCTGCTCTGATGCTGTGGCTCCAACCATGGCTGGCCTAATGGCTGCCACCTGCCACCTGCCACTTGCCACCTGCCACATGCTAAAGCTATTGCTGCTGCAATGATTGGCATTCATTCCAATTCCATTTGGCCAAGTCTGGCATTCGTGGCCCATTGCATCGAGTGCTAATTAATTGAGGCGTTTATTTTAACAATTGAACACTTGCCTGCAAATTCACTTATGCTAATTTATGCTAATCCATCAGACCCCCTAAACGACGCATTAATTTTGCCCGGTCGAGCAGCTAATTAAGCACATATTAATGGACTCCAGACCATTTGCGGCGTTAATCACTCTCTGACTCAGAAACCTGAGCCCAAAAAAAAACATACACATTAATTATTATCTCTTGTGGAAAGCAACGTTCAGTCTCCATACACATTTTGCCAATATTCATTATGGCCTAGGGAAGCCGGCAGAGCAATCAGCACAAGCCGAGTTCTGTTTGTGTGTATATTTTTGATGAATCTGTCCTAAATACATTAATTTGTATCATGGTTTACAGAATAATATTTCCATTTAATAGAACATTATTGTGTCAAACTTAAATATGACTACATAAGTAATAATTCTAAGCTAAATTGTGGAACTTTTATAGAAATAAAATATATTTTTCAGTTCTGCATCGCTATATTTGTTGACCACAACAAGGGTTTAAGTCAGAGGTATACAAATGCGGCTTATTGCAGAGCACGCACCAATACACACAAATAAAAACATCAATACTTAGATGTGAGCCTTTTCTTGTTTTTATTTTCTGCACTAAAAAATTGAGTTATTATTTTTAACGAGTTTTTTTCGCACATAGCTTTTGACAAATATATTAACCGAAAAGTATTTAGATAAGATTAGATTAGAAACAGAGTCAAGATTTGATGCAAATGTTACAACGGTTTTCGGTTTTTGACACGAAATTCTATTAACGTGGCCAATAAACAAATAAAGGTATCATTAAAAATATGGTTTCACTTCCGGTTCCACTTCGGTATCGGTATCGGATTCTTTTTCGTTTGATTTCCTGGAGTAAACTCGCACGAAGATTATGATTTCTTTTGAAGAACAATATAAATATGAATAAACATTATGTTCGATTATTTAGCTCCCATAAAAAACTCAGCCGGTGACATGTGTAGTTCAAATTACTGGAATTTTCTGCTTTGTTACAGGACTCTTAACCAAAACTTCAGTTTCGTGAGCGAGCGAAAGCTGAAATTGTGGTGCGAAGTGTGCGCATTAGAGGTATCGCATTGTTGTTGTTATTGTTGTGCCCCAGTCGATATATCAACAACTTTCATTTGGGTACACAACCAGACCCCTACCCCTGCCCCTACCCCTGCCCCTATCCACACCCTTAGTCCCTACACCAACCCTCCCATTCCCCTGCCGCCTTTAAATGCATTTATGTTTGCTGTTTGCAAGCGTTTAGCTTCGTTAGTTGTCGTTAGTCTCTGAGCCGCTTGCCAGTTTCCAGTTGCCAGTTGCCAGTTGCCAGTTGCCAGTTTGCAGTTCGGAGTTGCCAGCTGTCCCGTTTCCAGTTGGCAGTCCGCGCCCCAGGAGCAAGCTGCAAGTGTTGACAAGGGGACAGGGGCAGGGGACAGGGGCAGATTGCATTGGCGACGGGAGCTGGAGGCTGTGTGTGTTTAATTGTCGCATTGCGACCGGCATCACACATACTGCAGTCGCTTCTCCACCCCCGAGTCAGCGCACAATGGCCAAACACCGGGCTTTAAACAGTAAAAATTTGCAGATTTTTTTTTTTATTTTGTTAAATATTTGTATATTCTATTTTTAAACAAGTTTCCTACTACCTTTTAAGAGCAACTAGAATAACAGCAATTAATCATATTACGATATACAATAAATATTTGTTGACTTGTCGAGAACTATGATAGGAACCTTGTTGAGAGGTTCTGTGAATGACACCTTCTCAGTCTTCTTTTTGTATACCCCGAACCTATTAAAAAATGGGAAATACAGGCTTAATAACTTTGTGCGAATGTATTCTTTGTATTCATTCTTTGTAAATCTTTTTCAGAATGTTTTTGGAAAACATCTTCAACCTTGAAACTGCCTTTAACACACTTGATTTTCTTTTTAATAGAGAGAAAACACATCGATTTATTAAAAAATGTAAAATGTCTGCGATGTTGTAGCCAAATTGCGGAATGTTCAATTTTATACACAAAAATTATATTCAAGTTGTACCGAAAAACAATAACTCAAAAATTACCACGTTAACATCGAGCTTTATCCATAGTGCAGCGGTAAACTCATAGCCTGCACCTAAGTCCCTGTCCCTTCTAACCCATGAATAGCCATTTTTCAATGCGTGTGTGTGTCTGCACTCAGAAAAATAATGAACGCTTTGTTCTACAAATTACAGCAATATAATGAATCTTGTTTTGTTCTAGAATGCAAACTCAAATCGGAATAAAAATCAGTTACGAATTGTGTCATATTTCAAACTTAAAAGTTCACGAAAATGAAGAACAAAGAAAAATTTTAATAATTCGCTTAAATGAAGAATTTCGTTATTGGATCAAGAATTTTTCTAGCTCTTTGAAGATTCTAGATTCAAGTAGGAAAGCGCTTGCTTTTTCTCTCAGTGCGTATATGCTGATGCTGCTGGCAACGTAAATCGCCAAAATTGTCCCGACAACGTCGTGTTTGTCGGCTTTCGACGAAATTTGCCTACAATTTTTGCCAGTTGCCAGCAAACTTGGCACGGCAAAAAGCAGCAAGACAAATATTTTCGTTGCTTGTGTGATAAAAACTGCATGTCAGTGTGTGTGTGTGTGCGTGTGTGTGTGTGTGTGTGTGTGCGTGTGTTTGGTGCGTATGCTGCTCGAGAAAATATGGTGCAATAAACTTTGCGCTCGCGACATGCGCGCATTTTTGAAGGCTCCTGTTGAGCGCCATAGACACGCACACACACACACACAGACACACACGCTCACACACACCAATACACAGCGATGTTGTTACATGCACATAAATGCAGTTTTGAAGTCTTGTTATTTTTTTTGGGAGCTGCCAAAATTTTTAATTTCGTGTTACTCTAGAGGCTCTTTTAAGTCAAGAATAGTTGCAGCTGCTGGAGGCGTCAAAGGTGCCAGTGGGCGTGGCGTAGAATCAATATTGAAAGGCGCGAGCTGGGCTTAATTGAAATACACGGCCACACTGAGCAAAAAATCAGGACTTGTCGTACTTGCATTATGAATTTGCGGAGTATAAAGTGCGATAAGACAGCAAGTTCTTCATTCATATATGAAATTTGTCATTTAAGCACGTTTGTTAAATTCCTATTTATTTTTGATATACTTGTACTAAGAATTATTCAGATGGGTTCGTCGACAAACCATACAGAAGGTTGACAGTTTCTAAAGTCACTGATTAGAATGTTTGGCAACTGACCAAGTTTTGCCATTAATATTTTTTAAACTTCAATACGTTGATCCCAGACTCACACATTTCTATTTAAAGGTACTTTTATGATGGAAACTAGTTATGACTTGTATTTAATTTGATCTTTCTCTGCACTTAATTCCGTTTTTGCTTGAATCATTCATTCAATTCCACTCAATTCACGATTCTATTTCGAATTTTATATATTGAATTCTACAAATAAACAAGATTTATTTAAAAGCTTTGTTTTGTGGCACAAATTGTTCTGCTTTCTGTTGAGTGTAATAGTAACAGCAGCAGTAACAGCTACCTTAACAGCAACTTAACATAGGCATACCATAGAGGAAATGGGGTTAGTTAATTTCACGCAAGGCGTAACAGCAAGCAGAGAAAGGCGGTGGTAGATGCAGAGGGTTGGGAGGGGAGCAGAGGGAGGGCAGAGGGAGAGAGCAAACTGAGATGAAGATATGAAAACGTGGGCTGGGCTGATAACAACAGGTGTCTACGGCTCAGCGCTAATGCCGAGCCGTAAGCTCAGTGCAGACGGCAACCAATTGAAGAGACGTAGCAGTGGCGGCAGGGAGGGGAGTGGGGAGTTGTGAAAGGAGTGTGTGAAGGGGGGAGAGAAGAGAGGAGAGAGGATTTGCTTTGACGGCGCTCAGGCAAAACAAAGCCAGAGACATGCACACTCGGTGCGCAAACAAAACAAAGGCAGTGGGTGCGGGGGGAGGGGAGAGCGGGGCGTGGAGCGCCCTTAATATCGTCGTAAGGGGATTTACGGCACATAGAGAGCGGGAGCTGCAGAGATTTGCAAAATAGCAAACCGGTAACATTTTTATTAACAATAACTTATTTTATGTAATAAACAATGTCTGATTTGTCTGTTTCCGCAACGTAGCAGAGTCTAGCCGCTACACTTGGAGAAAATCCGATAGAACATGTCAAGCATTTAATAACTTAATTTAATTATTTATTAATTTTTAATTTGAATTATTTAAATTACCGTTAATTGTTACAAAACAAACGTATAACTTATAGGTTTAGGTTCTTTAGGTTCTCCTTTGCAGTAATCAGATCAAGTGTGTTTTATATTTTCGATACCTTGGCATCCATGTAGTGATTTTAATTTCGATCGAAAAAGAAACAGCGAAGATATGTCACAGAAAATTTGCTCGATTAACTATGTATATCATAAATCTATCCGAAACGTACTTTAAATTAACACATTCCGCTTCACATGATTCGCATATCATATCAAATAAGTTCCGGAAACCACCAGTAATCACTCGGTTCTGGCTCAACTCAAGAAGGAATGTTTCGTTTTTTCGCTGAGTGTACGTAGACTCCAAACCGGAGCCGTAGTCTAAGCCGGAGCCGGAGCCGGAGCTGGCATTTGAGGCGTTGCTTCAGCTGCGCGACATGGCAAAGCGAAGCTCATGTTGTGTGCGGGCAAAAGACTTTGTTTGCGAGGATTACCTCAATTCCTGCTTCCGGTTGCCTCTAGTGTTGCATGCAACCCGTATGTGTGCTGCTGCTGTGTGTTGTTTGTGCTGCTGCTTAACATGGCTGAGACACTCCCACCATCTGCACATCTTATTATGCCACAACTTGTGCTCATGCTGCGGTTCTTGCCACTTGCTGCTTACTGCTTGCTGCTTGCCACTTGCCACTTGCCACCTTCCACTTGCTACTTGCCACTTGCCCATTTCTGTGGCAGCCACCCGCTGGCGTTTTGTGCGCTCACCTAATAAAAGCTACAAATAATCAAGCATTTATTATGATGCTTACCCCAGCGTTGCGTGTGCGTTTACTTGTGGCTGCCACTGTTTGCCGTCTATCATACAATGCCTGGGAAACTGGGGGAAAAAATGTTACAAATTTGCCGCAACTTGTCTTTTGTTCCAAGCTTTCAGCTAGCCCTCGAGACGCTACAACTGTAATACCCTGTACCCATAAAATGGATAAACTAGGGTTAATAACTTTTAGCTTAACTTTCATTTAATATGCAGGAGAGGGCGTGGCATACCACATAAAATATATATATATTCTTTATCAGGATGACAGCTATATTTCGCCAATTATAAGAGCTAGAAACTCCATTTTCTGTATGCAGGTTCTCCTATGCTGTATGTCGATAAAATTTGATTTAAAATATTCTTATCTCCATCATTGGTATACTCGTAGAACTACGGCACAAAGTACAGGGTCTCCAGCTGTCGATTACGTTCGACTGTAGCCTTTTTTCCGCCTAATCTACTCAGTCCTTACTAAATTATTCTGTTTTATATGCGTTGGTACACTGATTTCAATTCCTGCTACTTCTTTTGTAAGCTCCTTTGATTATTATCATAATGAAACCTCTTGGTTTGTTGTTGCCAACGTCTTGGACTTATCTCTTGTCTTTAGGGATTCCTTATTCCTAGAATACTGCATGGAAATCATACCTTACCTTTCTCAATATCAAAGGCCACACCTTTAGCTATCACTAACCAAATCCTACAATCCTAACTAATTATAAAATTGCACACATTAAAATGCAATGTGCAGGGCAGGTTCGTTAAATAAATTCGAGTAGTATAAAATATGCAATACTAGATAATTACTGAGAAGATTTTACGTACTATATATAAGACCATTCTGACGTCTTGTATCGTTTTTGATAATGGCCAGCTAACCAAGTTGACTTCATTCTTATCATGCTCTTTGTGGTGACTTTGGCCTATTCTAAAGTTCCAGCAATTGCCACTAATATCATCGGCTCCGTCGCTAATCGATAAATTTGAGTGTTGGCACATAAATATTCTTCATGCTTGATAGCTTGGCCCATCTTCAGTCTTTCGTCCACTTTGGGAGACTTTTAGGGACATCGCGACGTGTCCATTGCAAATCAGGTACGCCAGTCTGTGCCGAGGGGGGACTTTCCCAGCAGGTTGGAGGGGAGGATCCGTTCCCCTACCACGCGAACAATCGACCCAAAAACTTGTTCAATTGGCAATAAAATCAAAAGCGAAAAAAGTTGAAGAGCAACAGTAGTCAAGATAACGACAACGTAGATGAGCAGGTTGAGGGGGCAGGCGGAGACGGGGGGACGACGGAAAGTTATTCGACAAAGTCCGCACACCGTGTCTGGCATTCCAAATGTAACGCGGTCAGTTCGACTAGATGGAAATGGAGGGGTAGAGGGGAGGGGGTTTGCTAGGGTATATGAGGGGTTTCTGAGTTGGTTCATAAAACGCTTTGTACGCTCAAACAGACACAGTAATTGGCGATACACCAACACACACATACACACACAAACACATGTGTGTGTGTGTGTGTGTGTGTGTGTGTGCTTGGCCAGCACTTTGTCTTATATGCCGGGGGGAGGGGGGAAAGTGCGGGATGGAACTAAAGGAAAGAAAGAAACTTTGGCGGCGACGCGCCTTTCATAAACTTTGAGTGTTTCTGGTTCTGGCATGCACTTATTTTCTTTATATTTATTTATATTTCGCTCAGCACCAAAAGTCCCCCTGTCCACAATCCATCCGTATCGTATCCTTCATAGTCCACATATTTTCGTCTCTGGCCGGTCTCTGGCATCGTAGTACTTGGGCTACTTGGACTACTTCTTGCTTTTCTTATTGAGTGGTCATAAGTTTTGGCCAGTCCTTCCAGCTGCTTCCATCTGTCAGTTTTTGCTCGCGAGCACGCACACACATCCGCATAGAAAAATACATAATAATATTTATAATAAAATACACCAACGAAATTATGTAGGAAATTTCCGCTCTTTGGCTACAGCTACAGCGACTGCTGTTGCTGTACAAAATTTATTTCGCATTCAGTTCATCCGAAATATGTGCTAGAAATTGTTGAGCCTGCCCCTCCCCTGGCTACTCCTACGCCATTTGCCCCTCCGCTCCTCCAGTCTCCGCCAACGAAGTTACGAATCGCAATTGCATTTCAATGCAATAAGCAAAGTTATTCCTTTGCATTACCAATTGCCAGCAACAGAATTCTTGAAATGCAACTTCCTAAGCAGCTATCCCTTACCTCTCTCCTCTTTCCCTTTCCCCTTCCCCCTGTCCCCTTTCCACTTTCCACTTACTATATCCTCCGCTTTGTATATCTCTTTGAGTGTGTGGGGCAGCGTCGAAATTGTTTTACATTTGCAGTCATAATCTAGATACAAGGGGCAATAACTGCTGCATACTTCAGGGCTCGGCAGCCATAGAATTTATGCCAGTTCGCAGCAAGGGCAGCTTTAGTGAAAGCTTCAAATATGCACATGCATATTATTATTACAAAATTCTTTAACCATTTCACAAATTTACATTTTATTATGCTTGCTATGTTTGCTGAGAACATTTTAATGGCATCACATTTAATTTAATGATTTGTGCATAAGTGCATAAGCTGGGAGCGTTACTTAAGTAAATAGCTTTAAAGCTAAAAGCGATCGAAATTTGAGATTTTGGATATATCCCGGAATGTGACAAGTATTTCACGAAGCTTAAGTTATAGCTGGTACTTTTTATTTGCTTGGATATAACTCGAAATTTTGAAGTGATCAATTAGTCACGACAAATAAATTACATAGTACATAATTTAAACAATATTACACAATGTAATAAGTTTACAAAATATATATTGAAAAATTAAACTAATTTGAAAAACTTAACCAAAATCCTCTTGTGCTCTTAGTGTTTACACTTTCTTGATTTCTTTTCCATCTTGTGTAGAGTCATCATCACTCTCATTGGCATCAATGTCTGTATATTGTTCGAGTTCTTCGCCCATTTCTTGATATGCGGCCCCGTGCCCATGATTTTTGTGCTTCGACATCTTTTTATCCTTGGTAGAGTCGTCGTAGTTAAAAAACTCTGAATCAATAATTGGTTTATCCAATTTATCATCATAGTTGAAAGAGTTCGGATCACTTAAGTTAACCTTCCATGGCCAACCGATGCCCAACACGTAAAGCACGATCACGGTCACGATGGTCAGTTGTATTGGATTTACCAACATTGTGTTTATTGAAAAAAAAAGTGTTATATACAGAAATATAAAATATATGTATGTTAGCAGCACGCAAACTGATTGAACTGAAGTTAAGTTTGAATCAGCGCCAACTGCCAACACACTGTCATTTATTTATTGAAAATCGTTCACTATATATGACTTATTTTATATTGTACTAAATTGAGAGGCAGCCGTGAAAATGCAATCATTTATATTTTATTTTTATGTTTATTTAAAATTATTTTATTTTAATTTTTGTAAATTGCAGTTCAAGCTATTTTTTGACAACTCTGTAACGCACTCAACAAAAATATCACTCAAAGCTGTCTGTTAGTGCGTATTTAATTGCATTGTTTTCGATTGTTAAGATTTTTTGGGAATTCAGCATTTTCCCATAATGCTTTAAGTCCTCCGCCATTTTTAAGTGTCCAAACTCAGTACTGGCAAGGTGTTTTATCAGTAAAAATTTCCGCTAGACCGTACAGCTCAGATTCGCATTGTTTTGCTCATCATCGTGAAGATCTCAAGAGTTTTTAAGCGGCAGTGTGAAAATGAAAGTAAATTTTCAATTAGAATTAAAAGAACCTCGTTCCATACCAGTATTAAACATCTTACAGAGTAGAAATGTCTTCCAAGCATCGTATATCTCATTTTTTCCACTCGTAATCTCGCTGGAGACAACCCTAATCATTGAGATCGCCCCACCAAGCCTACAGCGTCCACTTAAATTGAACCCATTGCCTTTGAGGAGCTGTGCGATAAACAGAACCCGAAATTCCTGGAAGAGATGCCTATTCCAAGTGGGCGTCCTTTACAGATGTCGAACATAAGGAAGATACAAACTAAGCTCCTTATGCTGGAGGAAATGAAAAGTGCGAAGGAGAATGCTTATTTATTATTTTCTAAAGATCTTTTTTGTGATATACTTTGTGAGTTTTGTTCTTGATGTTACTGTTTGTGTCAAATAACAGGCAATATCTAATCAAAAGCCCGTAAAAGGTCAGATTCTGAGAGAAGAGTCGAAGAACAAACAAGCTCAAATGGAATCAAAATTTCGAATTACATTATGACAATGCGAAATGCGAAATGTAAAGTCAAATATGCAGATACTCCTTGGCTACTCTGTCACATGCAGCGAGACAGAAGGACAGGCAGACAAGACAGATTTGGGATATGTCTGTACCTTACAATGGGGCAAGTTTTGCTACATTGTGGCATTGTGGCAGTTGCAACGCTGTGTGGCAATTTGCCACTCATTAATTTGTGCTCGTATTTGTGGCAAGAGATAAACTGAGCCACTCCATTGCATCATTCTAATGAATTTGCACTTGCACAAAGAAGTAATTACTTAATACACGAATGCCGTCCCGTGGCTGACCCCCGGCTGACCTCTGGTCAAAAGTGGTGGAGGAGGGGGAGAGTGGCAAATGGAAAATGGAAAGTCGAAAGAACCAAAGGCCAACCACAAAATCAAAGCCCGTTGCAATGGCAGCAAGTGTGAGAACAACAAATCAAAAGCCTGGCTGGCTGACTGCGAAATCGGATGAGAATGCGGGCTGGCTGACAGATGGAAGGCAAGCTTGACAGACTGAGGGACTGACAGACTGACGGACTGTAGGACTGATGGACAGAGGAACTGAGGAACTGCGGAACTGCGGAACTGTCCTGTTGTCTGTCTGTGCTGCACGTTGCAAGCACTAAACAAGGAGCTGCACTGGCCAAGCCAAATGAGTTCAGCGCCCTGTTACCCAAGGCGTGTGGCAAGTGGCAAGTGGCAAGCGGCAAGCGGCAAGCGGCAAGTTGCAAGTTGCAAGTGGCAGGCTGTGGGGCAGCAACGACGAGTCAGCAGCTGTGGCTGCAGTGGCGACTCTTGCTGCTGTCTCTGCTAACGAGTGGCGACTACAGCAATGATTGCGGTTACTTGTTGGTTTTCATTTCATTTTTCATGCCACTTCTTTTGATGGAGTTTGCGATGCAGCGGTGCAGGGGTGCAGTGGCAGAAGGAGCAGCCGCCGCAGCAGTATCAGTGGCATGGGGCACACTGATAAAAATCCCAAGCTTAAACTAATATTTTGGGCATAAGATCGCAACGCAAGTAGCTTAAAATCGTTTTAACTTTGATTTTAGAATTCCCATCTTTGATTAAGATATTTTATTTATATAATATTTGTAATTAAAGCTTTTTAAAAAACTTTTCTTTCATAACCAGATTTCGATAATAATAATCGTGTGATAAAAGTTCTTCAGTGTTTGCCTTAGATTTTTGATATCCCGCCTCGTTCCCTCGCTAACCAAAAAAAAAACCCCACTGATCTCATAGATCTCTAGAACTATAGACGCAGTGCTTACTGGGAAGCTTTTCAATATTGTAATTTAGGAAAGCTGAAAATCTAAAATTGCGGATTCCCTTAGTGTTTTTATCAGTGTAGCTTGCCAAGCACCCCACTGCTTGTTAAGCACTTTAAACAATGTGGCTGCAACGGCCCTTTTCCCGCTGTCTTCCGCCCTCCGCCTCTTGCCCCTGCTGCCCCATGGATGCATTGTTAAATTTAATTTTGCCACTTGTTTAACCAATGACAGAGTAGCAAACGTTGCCAGACAGCAAGCGCTGCACTTACCGAAGACAACTGCCCCGCCCCCCGCCCCCTGCCCGCCGCTGCTTTGACTTTCACTCGTCTAAGCACAATTTGTCAAATGAATTTTCCTACATTTCGCACCGGCCAAGCGCAATGCAGAGCCAAAGAATGCTGGAAAAACAGCAACTGGACAGCTGAGCAAAGCACTTGACACGTCAGCTGCTCAAGTGGGCGTGTGTGGGCGTGGCAAAGGGGGGGGGGGGGGAGAGGAGCGTCAGTCTTCTAGCTTCTCTGTGCCTGGGATATTTCCAGGTATTTTAAATGTATTACCTGTGCGGCCTGACAGGTGTGCGTTGATTGCGCCACAAATTGCTGCTGACTGTTATTACCCCGCGTGGCAGATCGCGCATACGCCACGTTGTTCGCATTGCAACAGCGCGCTGTTAAATTTAATTTTCCAATTAAATGCCAAAACTTCTGTTTTTTGCTTCACTCTGTTGCTGCTGCTACTGTTGCTGTTGCTGTTGGGCAAAGTTTTTTACTTCAAACTGACATTGGGGAATATTACAAAACTCGGCACGCATACCCGGCAGGCGGCAAGCTCACAGCGCTGCTGCTGCAACAGAGATAAAAAAGCAGCCACACACACGCACACTCTCACACTCGCACACACACAAATGCACTAATACAATTGAGGGTTTGTTTTGCTATCGGTTGCGCAAACATGTCCGAGAAAAAAGCGCAGCGCAAATAAAACGCGATGCGCGAAAAAACACACAAATTCGCACAAAAATATTCCAGCAAAAGACATAAATAAAAACTATGCAGCACAGTCGTACGCAACCGACAAGTACAGATATATCTGCATTCATTTTGTCATATTTCCTTCGCTCCGCTTTCTGTGTTCCACATGCGCGTAAACGCAGCATGCCCCTTGCAGCCATTTAAACCGGGTACAGGCAATCGAAAGCGAACTAAAACGAAACGTAAATTGCGAATGTCGAATTGTTACGTCGCGAAAAAGTTAACCGAAAAGCATATAAAAAAGTCAGTTGAGGGAATTGCCAATATGCGTAGGAGGCGGTTTGATGGCCACAATGAGATAAACATTTTCAATGACCATCCGATTAATTAACCATCCAGAATCCACTCACAAATTGTTTGACAATTAAGCGAAACATTCTACAGTTTTTTGTGTGCAATTTTAAGCATTAAACAACTGTTGAAATACGGCTCGATTGAAGTGAGTTTATCAGATACAACTCCCGATAAATTTAGCTACAGTATTTGCGGTTGAAACTGAATTATGGGATCGGAAAAAAATAAGCATTTCAAAAAAAGCACATGCGCGAAATAAGCGATATAGCACCCATAAAATTTAAAATAGTCGGGAAACAATATAGTACATAATATGTCCTCTGAAGGAGCCAACCTGAGATTAAGCGGAATAACAAGCGTGGTATTGTATATAGCATTAAAGAACATAGAAGTTATTATAGAATTTCGACACAGTATTGCATGATGTGCCTGTTGTCCCTCCATGAGTGCATGCTTTAGTAAAATAAGAAGTAAGATGAAGCATTGCTGCTGCTCTTCGTATGATATTGCATAGCTTTCTTATATAGTATATAATGTGCTTACAACAGTTTTGTTTAAATGCTTGCTGATCATTCAAGATGTATTTCAGGGAATTTTTTACTGATTATGAATATATATAATTCGAAATGTTAAGATGTCTTACTTTATTCATTTGATAGTTTATATCCTTACCCAAATCTATAATAAATTGTTTATGACAATAAGAGAAAGCAACTAAATTTGGGTGGAATTTGATGACGATAATCTATAATATAATACAAGAATATATAATCTATCGCTAAATCCTTATAGGTGTATCTGAACTTTGCAACTTGTGCTCATTTAGCTCAAGTCCTGAACACTTTTCCCCATGAAATCTGTGTAAATTTCATTTGACGTTTCGCGCACAACTTTGGCTATAAATTTAAGAAATTTCAGCTTGTTTTTTTTGGAGTGGGAGTGGGCCACAAGGTGTGGCAGCTGCGGGAGCTGCGGGGCATTGGGTGCTGGGCGTCATATTAGCCGGTAGCAATTGAAATTAGAGTGCGTCCAGGCAGTTAGTTGGTTTTCGCAAAAACTTTTCACGAATAACTTTCCGGGCTGCAATGTGGCGGCAAATTGCAAGTCGCGCGCCAGAAATTAAGCGGCCAACCGCAAGAGCCTTCAATCTGCAAGCCACGACCGCGACCCGCGACCCGCGACCCTTGACCCCGCCGACCATCCGAGTGTATGTTCAACTGTATAAAAGTCAATGCAAACAATTTTCCATTTTATTTGCTTGCCTTGCTTTAAGTTGCGGCCACAAATTCAAAATGTTGGTACACCCTCAAGCTGCTCACGTACCCCTTCTCCCCTACTCCCCTTCTCCCCTTCTCCTTACTCCCTACATCTCCTTCCTCCCCACCCCCACAACCCCTTGCCGCTGACTGGAAACACATTTTGAACTCATCACAACGCATTTCATCTTATTTGGCTTTTTGGTGCGCTTCGCTTGGCTCTGGCAAGTGTCTCAGCTGCTGGTAAATAATTAATTATGCAACGCCCCAAACTATGCAACAGTTATCACAGTGCCACCCCCCCATTCACCCCACCCGTCCCTTGCCACTGCCGTCTTAACCACCTGCCAAAAAGTTTTGTGTATTACATGCGGCGCTCTCATCAGGCCAAAAAGCATTTGACGTTTGCCGGCCAAAAAAGTTAAATGAGTTTTTATGGGCGGGGCGGGGCGGTGCGGTGGGTGGTGGTGGTGCGTAGGGGCGTGGGGCGTGGTGCGTGCCCTTTGACCCTGCCCAGCGATTTCTAATTGGAAAAAGACGCGCGTCCGTTCAGTCTGGCAATGACAATACAAAAGTTTGCAGCGCCACGAAATTGAAATAAATTGCCGGCAATAACAACAACACACAATAAATAACAATGAACGAGTTGGCAGCACCTTTCAGCGAAGGGGGGTGGGGGGAAGCCCAGGGGGCTGCCTTTGGTTATGGTGGATCTAATGGCAGCTATGCTGCGGCCATTTAAAACTTGATTAAGGCGCTGACGATTGGAAGCCAGAGAGCAAGGGCATTTGCTATTGTTGTTGCTATTGTTGTTGTTGTCGTTGTTGTTGCTGTTGTTGTTAGGCCCCCTTGCCCCTCCTAAAATGCTGAACTTTTGGAGGCAAATGAGAATTCAGCGCGCTCTGTCATGCATGTGGCCCGTTAAATCGCTTTAATTGCCAATTTCCGGTTAAGTAATTAAAAGCGTTTTGCCCGCTCGACACGGAAATTGGTAAAAGAGCAATTAAATAGCAAACATATTTGGTGTCTCCTCAACCAAACTCACAACTCACGAATCACGAATCACGCAATCATTCAAACCGAATCACGAGCCAGACGCGTTGAGTCAGCTGTTGAGGAAAATGGGAAATGGGAAATGGAAGTATTTCTGCTAAAATGAATAAATTATTGTGCGCATGAATGATTGTCTGATTGATTGACGAACGTACCAAGTGCAGGCCTCTCGTATACGCCCAGTTTCAAGGGGCGTATGGGCGTGGCATACTCAATCAGTTCCATTTGCCGCTTGTTTTTCCAATAAACATTTCATTTCATTTTTCATGTCAATTTTCGCTTTCAATTATTTTTGAGCGAGAAATAAAAGTGTTGAATTATATAGCACATATAGCGCTATACATATTTCGCCATGTGATTGTATATTATTGTTGATAGAACAACTAGCTTTAACTTTTAATAACTTATAATAACTTTGAGCAAATTATTATTACATATCACAAAGTATATATATTCTTGATCAGAACGACGAACCAAGTCGATACAGCCATGTCCGTCTCTCTGAAGCCGTAGATCTCGAAAACACAAACAGAAAAGTGCCAGGAGCGCCATCCAAAAATGGAATTAAACTCGACAAAAAATATTAATATTGATATAAAATCGATATATCGATAGAAAATGAAATTGTACCAAATTTATCGATGCTCAGAAATACTGAGTTTAAAAAGAGACGCGCTAAAGAAATGAACGCTGTAATTAATTTATAAAAATAAATGTTTTGAAACCGAAAATGATTTATAACAATTGCGATTTTATATTTTATCTATAAATTAAAGTTTTTCTATAAATACGTTTGCTTATACATAATATAAATTTGGCCTATTCGCTCACTTATTGTGAGCAGTTTAATGTCAATTGAGTTTGGTTTATGGCATAATTAATATCGGCAAAATGCATATTGAACAAAATAACTTTATATTTGTGGTATTTTTTCCGATGCTCGTTTCTTGCCTCTTGTGTGGCATTTCGGCCCGTTCTTAATTGAGTTTTCCTCGTCTCCCTCCCCCCTCCCACGACCTGGCAGTTTTCAAGGCGAAGCGGGAGAAAAGTCGAATGGACTTGGGGCCCAGCCTTTAATTGCGAATATTTGCACGTTCGTGTTGGGGCTCATTCGCATATTTGGAAGCTGCAATAAATACAAAAAATAATTAACTCATTAAATAAGCATTTGGCGTTTGCATTTGCAATTTGCTAGAGCGAGGAGCCTAGTGGGAAGGGGTAGGGTAGGGTGGCGTAAGGCAGGGTAGGGTGTACGTCATAAATATTGCTTAATGTTTGGCATCAGCCGAATGGCGTCCTTATGCCACACTGCGCAGGAGGACACTGTGCGTGTGTTTGTGTCTAATGCACGACCCATGGTCAGCCAAGTGGGCGGCAGTGGGCGTGGTGCGGACAAGGGAGCAGCGGAGCAGCGGGGTCAGGTAATTTTCGTTGGAGCTTGGCCGCAATTAATGCCAAATGCCAAGAGACTAACAGCCATACAAGTATGTCCATAAATATAATGCATATATATCCAAGTATATATGTGTGTACGACATGTGTATGCGTGTGTGTGTGCGTATGCGTATGCGTATGTGTATGTGTGTGTGTTACGGCTGCTATTTAGCCAGCACATGGCCGGACATCATCATTATTGTTCCTAACAACTTGCTGCAAATAATAAAAGCATCATTTATAATATTCATAATGTGTGTCTCTCTGTGTGTGTGTGTGAGTGTGTGTCTCTGTGTGTGTGTCTCTGTGTGTGTGTGTGTGTACATAGCTTAGCCTTCGTGTGCCATTTTGTGGCTCACTTAATAATTTAGTTAATTAATTTGCACACACACACACAAAAGGCAAAGTCTAAAACTTTTGCGGCACTTAAATTTCTTACACTCAATTAACATTCAGAATTATTTATCTAAATGGTTATTCACACAGACACACACACACACACACACGCACACACATGTTCAAGGTGTATAAAAATATGTCTGCCAAGCGTACACTGAAAAAAATGCATATGCATCGCAACATCTGTCCTGAATATTAAAAAAAGAGTATATCGGCTTTACAAAATAAAATAATTAATTAGGTACATATGACAATTTTTTCACCAAAACTTAATGCAAATTAATATAGCATAGAATAAATTAATTTATTTAATTAAATTTATATACTTTTTGCTTAAATTTAAAATATATTAAAATACATGTTAATTTAAATTGTATTCTATCTCGTGCCTAAATTCTTAATTTGATTTAAATACTTGGAATAAAATAAAAAGAAATAAACATATATAATATATTAATAATATTACCAGTAAACAGTTCATTTTTGTTTAAACTAATTTATATGTTTTGTTGAAATAGTTTATTTTAATTTGAATAGATGCATTGCTTGAGAAAACTCGTTAATATTCCGCCCAATCTAAGCTGTAAAATAATTGTAATTTACATTAAAGTAAAGTATTCCGTATTCTATTTGCGGTGTAGTTTACGAGTGTCTGCCGAGATTGCTGTGGAATTTCAGAAACAGAAACAGCAATGGCAATGGCAATGGCAATGGCAATAACAAGCGGCAACAACAAGGGGCAGCAAAGCTGCAACATCAAGTAGCAACAACAAGAAATGTTGCAATTGTTGGCATTTGCAATTATTCATACGCCACGTAGACAAATGTGCTGACAGGACACGTACAGGACATAGACAACATACAAAAGCATATGTGCACAGGGCACAGATGGGATATGGAATAGGACACATGGGACACATGGGACACATGGGAAACTCGGACACAAGGACGCCACATTCCAGCTTAGATTTGTTGCCTTGGATTGTAATTGTCGCAGATAATTAAGTTGCGAAGACTCGTAAGTCAACCAGGTGAGAACGGAACGGAATGAGCTCCACATAACGGAAATGGGCGTCCATTAGAGCTTCTGGCGGGCTAATTGCCGATGTCCGAATGCTAAGTACTCGAGTTCATTTGTTTTGCGCAAAAAGCAACAGCCACAGGAAATTAGTTTGTACATAAAATGAGCAGACCCCCAATTAATAGAGGGTATGAGGAATAGGTTAATCGTATGTTATAATATCTTTCTTCCAAAGCCAAGCCCTCTTCAGACTCTAAGACTGCATTCAGCTGCAATTCGATAATGAATAATTTCTTAAATTTTCCAATTATTAAAGCCGAGTTTATTGAATTAGAAATATCCCCTAACTAGAAAAGCGATCAGGATCCTTCAATAATACCAAAATCATATTCATACCTTTCATATTTTGTAATACTTAAAAAAAGTACTAAAAGTTCTGTTAAGTAAGCAAATAAGAAATGTGTGTAATACTTTGAATGAGGCGTGGCAGACTCCACAAATTATACATATTCTTGATCAGGACGACGAGCTGAGTCAATAAAGCGACGTTCGTCTGTTTCTTTGTCTGTCTATCCGTATGTCTTCCTACCTGAATGGAAACTTAGATCTAGCAAACTACGTGTATAAGAGGTAGAGACACAATTTTTGGAGCAAAAGTTATTTTATGCAGTAAGCAATTAAATTTTGTTTTAAATTGATGATAACACGCTTCTTTTCCACACTTGTAACTCGGCATGTCTCACTGAAATAGCCTATGGAAGACTCAATCGGATAAGAAACATGGAAGATTTATAACTTCAAAGTTTCTCGTCTGTGGTTTGTCGCATACATGTGCTTCGTGTACTATAATCGGTATCCAATTCAGGCTGATAAAATATGTTAATTACTTTGCAGGGATTAATGAAAAAACAAGTTAAAGCTCTGCCAACTGATCTGCTCCGTTCTTACTGGTGCTTATATAGATATGTTGTCTTATTGAAGGACGACTTATCTTTTGTGGAAACCATTTCTTATCTCTTACTTAAATATCAGAAAAGGTTTTGGGCTTTACTTTGCTTATTATTATCTATGTTCATGCTTGAACACTTGGAGGTTGAGCAAATTTTCGTTTCGTTCGACTCCTGCTTGTTAGGCGCCACTTTTGCCGGATCTGTGTCTGTGTCCTTTGATGTCTGCCCCGAGTGGTTGCAAGTTCAGCCAGGACTCTGGCCAGGTGCAGCTGCCACTTTTGCCGCTCATTATGGTGAGCGAAGTGGCAAAAAGACTATAAAAAGCCCGAACTCTACAGTTTTAAGTCTTTGTGAAACATAAAAGCAAATAATTTATATGGTGAATTTAAGGCAGGAAGTCAGCTGGGAACAGCAGGGAAACTAGTGGGAACAGCTTAAAAAAATGCTAAGTAGTCAATAATATTTGTGTTAGGTGAAGTTCAAATAAGGGATAAAGTAGTTGCTCCATCAGAGCAGGCAATTTACCATACATCAGCTCGTCTGAGCTGCGTTGAGGAGCCCTGAGGAGCACAGTTCTAGTTGTAGTTAACTTTAGTTTAATCCTTGCTTAGTTACATCGAGTGTTAAACAGCTATAAAAGTGACCAAAAGTTGCAACTAGTTGGGTAAGCCAGTTTTGATTTGCTGGCCATGAAAGCCGTAAAAGTCAGACTCCGTATTCCGTATTCCGTATTCTGTATTCCGTGCTCAGTTCTGGTTCCGGAGTTGCCACCAGAAAGAAGAACAAAAAGCACACAGAGAAGGGAACAAAGGGATCGGGATCGGGAAAGGGGAGGAGCCAAACCATCCTTTGCCCCATTTAATATTAAATATTTTATGTTGTGCTTGTAGTTGGTTTTTTGCCTCTTTCGCTCTTTCGCTCTGTACTTTGCTTTGCACTACTTTTGCTGAAAAACTTTTGAAAATGCTTCTCGTTGTGTGCTGGTCCTGTTGGCGGCAGTTGACGAAGTGCCATAAAAACTTCAACATTGCCAACAGTGATAAATAGAACTATAAATAATTATGAAAAACCATTAAGCAAAATCACAAAAGATACACAAAACTCCGAAACAGTCCCAGGCAGGACACACTTCAGTGTTCGCTCTATCTGCGGCTCCAGCTCTACTTTCGGGCAGTTAATTAAATGCTGCTAAGCCTGCAGAGCCTTCACACGATCATACAAGAAGTGTTAGGCAATTATCTGCGCTTTCTCAGCGCAGTTTCCTCCACTCGATGCATCATAAAATTATATGGCTCTTTGGCACTTAAGGTAAGTCCACAGACTGTTGATGGGCCTCGCAGTTGGCTGGTGAAAACGAGTTAATCGTGCACCCAAGGACACGCGCGGCAGCCGCAGGACACAGTACTCAGTACTCAGTACTCAGTACTCAGTACTCACATTCACACTCATTCGCACTCATACTCAAATCGACGCTAATTGCGGCAACCTGACAAATGTCGCACCTGCCGAGGCGCAAACACCCAAATGGCAAGCCAGGCCAAATGGCAAATAAACATTACAGCCCAACAACACAGACACAACAGACACAACAGATACAACAGCAACAACGGCAACAACGGCAACAAAGGCAACAACAAACACATGAAAGGGAGAAAAACCTTTTTCCAGCCCCTGACCAATTGGGCCCAATATGACGCTCGCATAGCAGCCGCAATAAAAGCGCAACACGTAATTGTTGTTGCCACTTTTTGTACTCCCAAATAGAGCCGACCAAGTGAGCGTTCCCATTGCCATTGCCTCATCCAGAGAATAATAATAAAAAAAACACACACACTCGCACACTCGCACACACCCACAAAAAATAGCAAAAGTGCAGGGAAAAAAGAAGAACAAGCGAAAGCAATCAGAGAGCAGAAAACAATAAAATGAAAGCAAGAAATTGCCAAATGGCAAAATAATTTGTTAATGGTTTTCCGACGACTGCAAATGAAATGAAAAACTTTGCAGCGGACGGACAAACGTGTGTGGGAACAGCTATTAGCTGATCAGTGTTTAGGCAGCCATTAAAGAGTTGCTTAAAGGATTCAAGACTCAACCACATCCAGAATATTCATGCATTCGATGCGAGCTGATGAGCTTCAAGTTATCAGACGGCTGTGGATTCAGCTTTAATTTTAAATCTGCCGAACCATTACGCATGTAAGGGGTTAAAGCAAGGCCAATAGCAGGCAGAAGGAGGCGTGGCAGACCGGAGCGACGAGATGAGTCGATAAAGCTGCCATTTTTTGAATGCTCGCAGGTAAACATCATACGCAATTTAGCTTATTAAATATGTGGAATGCCACGCCCCGTCCGCCCACAATGAACATAAATAGAACACATTGACCAATTTAAAAGATACAAAGTTATCTACATAAGCTCTGTCTTCTGTAGCTGGAGGAGATAATAAATATTTACCATTCATGTAAGCTTTCTCAAGTCGGTTCACAATTAAAAGAGTTATGATTCATCAAAGTTTTGCTTAATTGATAAGCCATGCACGAATACACAAACAAGTATGCCTACGAATATGTACAACGTATGAAAAATCATATTTAAAACAAATTTGGAATATTATGGAATATATATTATTCTAACGTACAGGAAAATTCACCTTAAGATTAAAAACTCAACTTAAAACCTCAAATTACGCTTTTGCCATCAAGTATTTTTGACTATATATATGTATATTGAGCCTTTTCCCACACTAAAGTGTTAAATATGAGAAGAGACTTTTTAAAACTACACATAACAAAATATAATCAGAAGAGTTTCAAGTGAGTTTTTCATGCAATAAATAAGATTTGCAGAGTTTTTCAATAATGATTGAATATAAGAAGTTAAATTTAATATTGTTATGCAACTGAGTTAATGGACTACATATATTATGTTAGAGTTGAGGTTGTAAATTTATGTAATTCATTAGCTCATGTTTCCAAAATGGAATTGGAAAAAATAAGATGGAAGTTCCGTTGACTTCGATGAGCTCTTAGCTGCTACTCTTATCGATTAGAATTTGTTAATCAAGTGCGAAAAATAATTGGTACGTCTTTCAAAAAACCAGCACTAATAATAAGCCATAGACAAATTAGTGTTGAATAACAGCACATACGTAATAAATGGCAAGACGCAGAGGCAATTGCAGTTTGATTGCAGTTTATTGTTGCTATTGTGTGAATGCAGCGTTGCAATTGAAGCGCAAATTTAGCTAAACTTTAAGAACTCCTGGCGAAGCGTGGCAAAAAGCAAAAAGCCAGCAAATTGAAAGCCAACAAAATGTTGTCCGCATGCTGGCGAAAAGGCTTTAAAGAACTGCAATCACAGCAGATGCAGATGCAGATGCAGATGGCGATGGCGATGGCGATGGCGATGGCGATTCCCATGGTGCACATGGCCTGTCTGTTTGGAGTGCAGGGCAAACAAGGATATCGCGAAGTAATCAAAGTCAAAGAGCCCCAGAGCGAGACAAAGAGCAGAGCCAGAGCGAGAGCGAGACACTTGTTTGCCTTGCTGTTCGATGGGAACACAACGTGACAGCTTGCAGTGACTGTGACTTTAACTGTGACTGTGACAGGTTGCCACTAGAGCTGGCTTCGAACTTGCATTTGCAGTATCGATCTTCTAGATCGATTCACGACAAAAAATCGATTTAATGGATTAATCGAAAACCGGTAACTGAATCGATACAAAATATACACATTTAAAATTAAATTAAATTAGTTTAAAAAACAAACAAACACAAGTAAGGAAGGAGCAGTCGGACGTAACCGACAGTAGCAGACCCTGCACTTTTTGCTACCGATTATATTCTTAAAGCATGCATGCCACTTACTCCCTTCTGCCAATTTGTCTGTTACATATCTTAGCCGTTTCTTATACTATCGCAAGGCAAAAAGAAATTTTTTTTTACGAGGAGGTATAAAACATTTGAAACAAAATGTATGTAACTAATTCTACCTTAACCACTGATGGGTATACATACAACGAAAACAAAACCCCATATCATAGAATGAGGATTAAATAGCAAATCTGGTAGTTCTAGTTCGGACAGACAGACCGACGGACATGGCTATATCGACTTGTCCTGATCTTACTGAGGCAGAGTATAAATGTATTCTAAATATATTCAATTTTCATTTGTTTATATGAGGAGCGTGACATTAAGTTTCGCAAGAAATCGCATGGTACATAAAAATCGATTACCAAAAAGGTCGATTGAATCGAATCGATATCGATCTAGTTGCTACACGTTGAACTCATCCTCGTATGTGCAGTCGGCGGCATTCGCTTGATTGAGGCCGGCCTGGCGGCTCGTCAGCAGCTTCAGCTGTCGGTCCGGAGGCACGTTGCCACTGCAGCTGGGCTCCTCCGTCCGCCAGTGCACCAGACGGGGCGTGGCGGCTGCTGGTGGAGTCCCATTCTGTGGCAGGCGACGCAGATCGGGCAGGCTGCCGGAAAAACGCATGCCGGACAGCGCAGAGGCGGCGGGCAGCTGCGTAGCAGTTGGCGGCGTGAAGATGTCCAGAAAACTCGGTCTGGCAACGCCGCGATGCGATGCGGAGTTCAGCTTGTGCAGCGTCAGGCAAAAGTTCTGGAAGCCGTGCACCGTGTGGTAGTTGCAGCCGCTGTCTGGGTCCTCCAAGGAGCCTCTGCGCTCGGCGCCAGGTGACCAGGTGCGCTGATAGTGTGGCGCGTCCACATCCGGAAACGCATGCGTGAGCTGACGCGCGTTGTCTGCGTCCTGCAGCTGCGCGATGGCACTCTGCAGCTGCGGATCCAGCAGCGCCACCTCGCGCGCCATGCGCACGTCGTGGCGCCAGAACTGCTGATGCCGCTGCACCGCCGGCGCCACCTCCTTGAGGCGCAGCACCACCACGCCCATCAGCCAGACGCAGAGCACGTTGAGCAGCGCCAGCGAGATGCTGACGACGGCGCAGACGAAGAGCTCGATGTGCAGCTGCTGCGAGTAGGCGCGGTGCTTGGCCAGCGCCTGCAGCAGCTGCCGATCCACCTGCGTGAGCTGCGTGCAGAGCGCAATGGCCCACAGCAGGCCGGCGTTCACGGCGGGCGGCAGCAGCGAGGCGGATATGGCCACGCCCACCAGCGAACCGGCATTGCCGCCCAGCACCCCAATGGCGCCGGCCGCGCCGGAGGCCAACGCGGTGCAGAGGCCGATGGCCAGCGAGTGCGTGTCGCAGCGCGAGGCGATCTCCTCGGTGAGGCCCGCGGAGAGCTGGAAGAAGCGGCCCAGGTTGCAGAGGCAGATGAAGGCGCCGAAGACAAAGCCCGTCAGCACGGAGATGCCCAGGCCGATCAGCTCGTTCTTGACGCCCAGCCAGCGCAGCTGGCCATCGCCGATCACCGAGCCGAAGATGGCGGCTATGATGGGTCCCATCAGCGGGGAGATCAGCATGCTGCTGGACAGAAACAGAAAGCTGTTCTCCACCAGGCCCACGCAGGACAGCAGCGCGGCCGCCATCAGCAGCACCACAAAGTCAAAGTTCAGCACGGCGTCGCGTCGCACCACCCGCACCACCTCGTTCACATTCAGGCGACACCGCACCGAGTCCATAAACCTCTGCCAGCCCTCGTTCCGCTGGCACGTTGCAGCTGCATCCGTTCCCAGCTCTGGCAGCTTGGGGCTGCGTTTCGCCTGCGTCTCCAGGCAGTTGATGGCCGTCAGGTGCGTGCCGGGCCTGTCCCCTATGCCCCATTGCCGCAGCGTGAGCAGCAGCTGCTCGTACCTCTCGTCCTGCAGCAGATCGAAGCGCGCCTGCAGCTGTCCCCCGCTCACGTCGTGCGTCCAGAACACGTGCTCCAGCTGCAGCTCCCTGGCAATCTGTCGCAGCACCTGCTCCAGGGGCGCCTCCGCTCCCAGCTCCGACAGCTGCAGCGCCCCACTCCCGGCCGACAGATATCTGGTATGCAGCTGTGGCGTCTGCTCCGGCCAGCAGTTGCCCCTGGCCCTGCGACACCGATGCTCCTCCAGCTCCGTGGGCACCGTGATCATTACACAGACGGGCGCATTCATGGCGTGGTCAACAAAGAGTTGCACCGAGTCCCAAGAGTATTTTTATCCAGCAATAGAAACCCTGAAGTCAACCAAAGCATAAGTTTTACAATTTTGAATTTGAAATTTTGCTCTGTCGTAGCTAAGCTACTTTGTGCCTCAGTAAATTTGTCACCTAAATGTCCAACAAAGATAACAAGTGGATGCATGGAAGTAAGAAGCAAAGAATCTATATTTTTTATCCAGATAGAGAGCAATTCTTGCTCAGTTCTTCAAAGCGGCAGTTGTTCTAACTTAGAGCTTCCAAGTCAGTCAATCGATACATACAGTAAATTGAAAATTAATAATCTTTGTAGGTTTTTCATATATTTTTTCTACTCATCAAAACTCATCAAAAAATTTAAAAAAAAAAAAAAAACCCTATTTTTTATAGTAGTTACTTGATATCAATTATTCTAAAAAATATTTGTAGTAAATATTTTCTTCATGTATCTCAAACCTGTACAGAATTTTAAAAGCATAAATTTATTATTAAATATGTATTTATCTATCACTTAGTCTCCATCGTCTTTCAAGTTCAAATCACCAATTCTCGAGTGATAATTCCAAACCGAAAATTATTGTTAGTTTTAAATGGAATGTATAATAAGTAGCATAGTAAATTTTTAGTAAATGATTCTAAGATTAAGACGGTTTTGAGATCAATGTAGTTAAGTATAAGGATAAATTTCAGTTGGATTGGACCGATTAGGAGGACTTCAATATAAACAGCAGGTCGTTAGGGATGCCCAAAAACTATACCTACTCGATTAACTGAGGAAATTAAAGTATTTATTAGTGTTGTGTATAACCTAAATGTATATATTCTACCACATTATAGACGAGGATTAGAAACAACTTTCACAACCACATTCCATGATATTTGGCTGCCTATCTTCCCAATGTATCTGATTAAGGTGTCGCTGTTTCCAGCCAATAAACGACGCTTGTCGTATAATCCCAGGGAATTATTGCTGTACACCGAGGCCATTCATTAACGGCTACTCTTAATTGAGCCTGTAATCTCGGGAAGCAACAGGCAATCGCTGTGTTAACCATAGAGCGTATAAAAAGGCTTCAATTGGTGCTGTTTTTGCCGCTGCCCAATGATCTGTTGCCGTGTGTTTTGTGCAATTTGAAAGGCAAACCCGCAATTGCAACTGCAATGGCCATCGCATTGGCAATCCCAATCCCAATCGCAGTCTCATAATGCGCTGTATTCATTGTCATGGCCATTGTCATTGCCGCTGTCATCGCCATTGTCCGTCGTCCCTTGTCCATTGTCCAGTTGACTCTTTCTGTTGTCCCTTGTCTCTCGTCTCTTGTCTGTGTTCTGTTTTCTGTTTGCTCTCATCTGCCGTCCCGTTGTGCTCTCCTGCGATACATTCATGCACTGCCAGTTGTCATAAATAAGCAGTGCAGCTTGAAGCTCTTTGAATCCTCAACTCTTAACTCTCAACTCTCAGCTTTGAGCTGTGCGCACTCGACTCTCTCGGCTCCCATTGAGCGACTGAATTCAATTTAACGAGAAATTGCAACAATCAACGCTGCTCAATGCATTCGCCATCCACTATCCGCCATCTGCTGTCCGCTGTCCACTGTCCAAATGTTGCATGTTCAATGCACAGTGTCTTGCGTCCAGTGACCCTCGTTCTGTGCGTTCTCCAGCGTTCTTTATCCCATTTAGCTCGCTTTCTTTTGGTGGCTTTTTATGCCATAACAATGCAATGGGGTATTATCAGTTTGTGCAGCCGCAGGTGCAAATTAATTTGAGAGAGAGTGAGATTATAGCCAAAGATAGAGAAAGCTAAATAGACTGGAAGATGCGTGTATGTTTAGGGAGATTCTTCTCAGAAGAGCGACTCAGAAAAAATATATCAAAAAGAGTTAAATAAAATAATAATTTGCCAATTTGCCTGATGGAGAAAGCTAAATAGACTGGAAGATTCAAGTATATTTAGGCAGATTCTTTGCAGAAGAATGACTGAACGAGAATTATATTTAGAAACAAAATTAGAGAGTTAAAAGGAAGATGTGAAAACGGGTAAATCAGTAATTTGCTAGATCGGTAGATGGGGAAATTGAACAAGACAATAAGCTGCTGAGCGTAGTATTTATACAAGGTAGAGACAGATAGATATAAATATCAGATGAACACAAATCCTAATTAGAAGATCGCTGGTATATAATCCAAAATATACAAGTGGAGCATCAGCACTACGGATATGCCCAGGCATTGCTGATGGTACAGTAAGTTTGGATATATTCACTACGGTGTATTCATTTTCATTCATTTTCATTCGTTTTTGTTTTTTGCTTGTTTGGCTTTGCCGCCCACATTCTGCGGACAGCCAAAAAACGAGCAAGTGAAACAACGGAGGCTGGGCTGGCAAGGATTTCGAGATGACGAAGCGACCAGCAACAGCAACAGCAACAGGAGTTGCAATAACGAGCGCCAGCTACTGGCAATGTGGCCAACAGGAAGCAGTTGGTGGAAGGGAAAAGGGAAGGGGAAGGGAGGTGCAGCACCGCAGAAGGCACAAAATAAAATGTTGGCCACCTACGAATGGCGCAAAAAGTTGCACAGCGTATGCCAACAATGTAATTTTGACGCTTGATCTCGGTGAAGCACACACGCACACACACACACACACACACACACAACACAAGCACACACACACACACAGATACAACACATACACTCACACACAGGGAAAGCTACACGCCCACAAACACAACAACTGCCAAATGGCAGATGGTAAAAAAATGCCGTTGGATAATGGACACCGAGGAATGCAGCGGCAAAAAATCCCACATATGTGTGTGTGAGAGAGTGTGCGTGTGTGTGAGAGAGCATGTATGAGTGTGTGTGTGTGTGTGTGTTTACAGAACAATGACTGCATTGAGCTGCTGCTGCTGCTGCTGCTCCTTTTGCGTGCGTTTTTTGTGCGATTTTGTTTGCATTTTCACACGTTTTCTCTTCTGGTTGGCTCGTGCTGTCTCGCTCTCCGCCTGTCGCTGTCTCTGTCGCTCCATCGACTTTCTGCTGTTTGTTATTACTGCCAAACCGCAGCCGTCTGCCAAGCGGTTGCCTCATAATATTTCATGGCTGCTGCCGTTTGTTGACATTTTCCCTCGCTGTTTTCTTTAGTCGCTGCTGCCGTGTCGATTATGCGACAACAGGACACGTGCGAATACCTTCCCCCTCCCCCCACCCCACTCCAACATTCCTCTCTCTCTCTCTCTTTCTCTCTCTCTCTCTCTCTCTCTGCACACATTATTTCATGCAACCGATTACCATGGCCACTGCAACTGCAATCACAACGTAATGCCGCAAGGAAGTGCATATTTCTTAACGATCTACAACTGCCTGAATCCTTGCCGATTGCTGATTGCTGATTGCTGATGGAAGATTATTTATATGACAGGATTAATTAATTTAAGCAACGCTTCCATTTCCAATTCGCATGTGTCAACGGCTGCAATTGTTTAATGCCGTATCATGCCACAGAAGTGCTTCGCAGAGCAAATAATTTCATAACCGCTTAAATGCTTTTGTTTACTGCAGGCAGCATATCATAAAAATCAAGTATTTTTCTTTAAAATTCCTTTGTCTTTCATCTGGTATTCATATTTTTACAAGTTGCATTAAACAAACTGCAATAGCAACTCGCAACCTTTTCATTTATTCCATTCCTTGCTTCCTATTCGTTCTTCTGCCTCTTGCATCTATTTCTTTTTCAGCAAAACAACCAGCGATGCGTACTAGAAAATAAAGCTCTTCAATGAATGCTGTTTTGTTCTAGAATTCAATTACAAATAGGAGCAGGGCCGTGAATGAATTCCGATTAATTCAAGCAAAAACAGGATAAGGTGTAAATAATGATTATACTAAGTACGAATCGCAAATTATTTTAAACTTAAAAGTACATAAGATTAAATTTAAGAATGTTACGAATGCGCTTAAATAAAGAACTTTATTCTACAATCAAGCATTTATTTATTTATTTAATGTCAGCTAGTCGACAAAAAATTTGAAATATAATTAAGATTCAATATAAAATGTAAAATTAAATTAATATTAAAATTATATCAAAAGTTTTAAAGACACTCTGGGGATAACAAATTAAAAAGTTTAAAAAAATATATGAAATGTTAAACTTTTGATCGCAAATTCTTGATTCCAGTATGAAAACTTTAGATTATTACCTTTCTGCCTCATTACATAGTTTCATCACTGTTCTTCTCTTGCTTTTCATCTATTGGATACTTTAGCTATTTCTCTTTCCTTTCTATTCGTTATTCTCTTTTTTCATTGACTAAAAAGCCCAATTTACAAGACTTAGCGGAGGACTAAACTCAGCTGAATAGTTTGCCATTTGCATTAGATTTTAAACGAACATCAAAATCTTTTCACCAACTGCGACATTCTCTTTTCCCCCCTCACTCTTTCGTCCTCTCTCCGCTCTGCCTCTCCGTTTGCTTGTCTCTAAATTCTCGCATTTGTGCTTCCCATTTGCATCATAATTCGTAGTGTTGCGATTGCCGAATTCAGCATTTGGCATGGCGTTTGTTATTTTATTGACTGACAGCTGCAGCTTAAATGTTGCCGTATTTCAGACCCCTCTACTTTTTGAAAGGGGCGTGCAGGGAGGGGGTTGGGAGGGGCGTTGCAGGAAGCGACGGCTCGTAAATAACTAAAAGGGCAACCGCAGAGCCACAGGAAAAGGCAGCCAAATGCAAAATTATGCGCCGCATTTAAATGTAATTTGCATTTATTGCCATTAATTGAGTTGCACAGCTGTAAGTGTGTATGTGTGTGTGTGAGCGTGCGTATATTTGTGTGTGTGTGTGTATAAATATACAGTCGAATGAATGGCATCAAATGAGCATTTAAGCCTTTTCATTGAGCAGCAGCAACAAAAGCTCTCATCTGGCATATGGCTAACTAATGAACCGAGTGTTGGCTAAATCCGCTTCAGATAGCACCATAAGATAGCTGCTTATAGTCACAGATACACACACACACACACGCACGCACGCACACAGACTCAGCGAGTGTCATTAGGTAAATTGCAGGAAAGAAAAGAATTCAGCTTAAGCGCGCAAATCCCAACCATTCCAATTACTTAACACAAATGTTTGAGTAAGTGGCCAAGTTTGAGGCATGTGGCATGTGGCATGTGGCATGAAGTACCCCTAATGAAAGTGCCAAATAAATAAGGTGTAAACATGGCTCACTGCGTATGTGTGTGTGTGTGTGTGTGTGTGTGCCTACCTGCAGGTTGTTCAGCAACTTAAACGCCAGCAAATCGCAATCGCCTCTGACGTTATCCTTATCATTGTTATACTTAAGTTAACAGCAGCTTAAACAACAGCACACACCATCAAATACACTCTCACACACACACACGCTCTCACACACACACGCCTGCACTAATCAAGCACACTCACACACCTCCATTTCGGCACCTTTTGCCTCAAATGTCTCGCACAGTGGGCCACATGCATTCTTTTGAATTGCCAACAAATTATTAAAGCTGCATTGGTTTGTTTATTTATTTATTTGAATTTATTTGAATATTTATTTTTATTTATTTAATTTAGCCTATAAATTTACGCATTTAATTTATTTTATTTACTTCAACTATTTTCTTTGCTTGCTTCTCGGTTAAATCTTTATATATTTAGTAGAAATTCTAAAAATATCTGTTTTATAGGTTATTCTGCATAGTAACAGGAATTAAAAGAAATAATTTAAGCCCAAAAAATATATTAAATAAATAAATTAATTAAATACAAAAGTTAAACCGTATTATCGTAGCCTACTTAAGGGGACATGTTTTTCATAGGCAGAAATAATTGAGAATTATTGAGTTAAGGCAATAAACATGTTTCAATAAATTAGATAAATTGATAAAAAGAATTAATAAAAGTAACAAAGTAACAAAGTTGTGTCACTGTACAGGTGGCAGCGCTTGCTGAAGGCTGTTCGTGTATTTAAAGTTGATAGTTGGAGTAGCATACACAGAGGAAAATCGGGATTGTTTTCTACTTGAATCAAGTATTTCCGGTGTCAAAAGTTCAACGGGCCAGAAAAATTAAACCAAAAACAATATTCTTAGCTTAAGCAATTAATATTATTCATTTCTTTTTGCATTTTAAAGCAATTTTAAGATTAAACTCAGATACGATTCAGATACTTAAATAATCATTATAGTATTCACTTAAATAAACTAAATTTTATTCTGATTTGCACCTGAATTAAAGAACAAAACGATATTTATTTAAGAACCTTACTTTGCAAAAGAAATCATTCATTCATTCATTGTTTCTCTGTGTGTAAGAGTGTTTGGCTGGATGGGTGTATGTGTGTGTGCGTGTGTGTGTTGGTGTGTGGAAATGACAATGACTTGGTGGGGGGGGGGTCTTTTAGTTACGCTCATCTTGTGGCAGGCGCAAATCCCCATAATCAGAAAGCTTTTGCACTTTATTTGTGTTAGTTTCAATTATATAAACAACAGCAGCAGCAGCAGCAGCAGCAGCATCAGCCAGAAGAACCAATTACCGCTTGATTTAGCACACGCACACAAGTGCAAACAATGCCTCAACACATACAAAGCGGGATGTGGAGGGGCGGGGATTAGGCAAGAGGGAGAGAGCGAGAGCGATGACAAAACTTATTGAGATTCATTGAGCAGATTGTGAAGCTTCACTTCAGTTCAGTTGAGTTGAGCTTTAGCTCAGTTCTGGCCGGAGCTCCCCTCAAGCCAACTGCCCCTCCCCCCACTCTACAAACACACACGCACACACAGCCACTCACACACGCTCTGGCCACACTCTCCCTTTGCCATGCAAAACAGTTTGGCTGTTAGGCAGACAATGGCTGAAGCCTCCATTGGCAAATACAAACACAAACACACACACACACACGCAAGTACTTAGCTGAATTATGTGCGTATTTAAATGCATGTGCCTGTGTTCGTGTTCGTGTGTGTGTGTGTTTACTTTGCATAAGAGCTCAGGCATTGAAAACTAAAATACTACACAACACATTTGAGACTTCATATTGCCTGGCATTAGGCGCCGTTTCATTTATATTTTATGCCTTCGAGTGCCTCGTGTGTTGTCAGTGTGCATTTGAGCTGAACAGTTAAACAAACAACAGTTTCTCCCTGGCAGCAGCAAATGTTGCAGTTGCAGTTGCACTTGCCACCAGTGTTGCCAAATCCGCTTTTTTACCATTAAAGCTGGCTGGTTTTGAGCAGCATTTGCTAGCCAAATTCCAAAACTCCGCGAAGCGAGAATTCTACCTTTTACAACAATAATTCAGCTTTTTACAAGTTCAGTTAGGTAACGGCATTAATAAACCAAATTTACTTACTACCAAGAATATTTGGAATTTTCCATTGGTCTTCTGCCTAATTTAAACGTGGAGCTTAAAAGTATGCAACGATATTTGAGCGGGCATTTGGCAGCTGCTACCCGCTGCCGTTAGATGGCGCTAGCACAGCAACGAAGCATTGCAAGCAAAGAGCTGCGAATATTTGTCATAAGAGGCATGCACAAGAATACACTCGCCTATGCGCACTCACATATTCATACTCATTGATTCACACTCATAGATTCATCTTTGCCATTGCAATCAGCGCCTAATGCAGATCGTTCGGCAAACACGTATTTCACAATTCATGCCAATATTTCTATCGCTTTTGCTGGCCTGCCTCTTTCTCCCTTTCTCCGTTTCCCTCATTCTCGCTCTTTCTCTTCCTTCAGTTGCAACTGTTTTCACGCTCGTTTTCGCTATGTATTTTTATTTTATTCGCCATGTTAACATGCCGTCTGCATATGTTTACCAAAGAAATTTCTGCAAAAAAGTTAAATTTTCCTAATGGCATTTGCTACACGAGGCAAACACACACACACACACACACACACACACATCGACACCCACGCCGGCTGCTGGCAAGTGTGACATATATTTTTACATATGTATTATGTTTCTGTGTGTGTGTGTGTGTGTGTGTGCATCCTCTTGAGCGCCACGTTTCCTGTCGCTGATTTTGTTTCCATCGTTTTTGATAATTCTAACGCTCGTTCTCTCACGCCGCCAGCTGTCATTGACATCCGCATTCGCATTCGCATTCGCATTCACATTCCTATTCACATTTGCATTCACACTCCTACTCACATTCGCATTCATAAACGCCGTGTTTGCCTCTAACAAACCCAAAAACCTCAACGCGTCTTTTGTTTCATTCGGTCAGCGATAGCCGCAGCTGCAGGCAATCTGGCTTTGCACAAACTCCGTATACCCGGCCTAGACATTTTGAATGGAGTTTTATTATATTTATGCCTTCTGAATAAACTGAATATACTCACAGCATTTACTCACTCTCAGCCAAGCTTCAGTTGATCTAATCAGAGACTTTGACTGCTGTTGCACAAACAGCAAATACCCTTGGCATCTTAGAAGTACAGGCATGCCATACTCACTTTTAATCTAGTCTTAGCTTATCCAACTCTTTATTCAATGTCAGTTGATTTAATGACAGACTCAGCCTATACCCTAGACTGGCGGCTCAGGCGTGTTGCACAAACTGCATATACCCCGGAGTTCTGTGCCAAGTTCAGGCTGCTAATTGACGAAGTCTAAAGTGGTTAGGCCCTCAGTAGAGCAAGAAGAGTTTTCTCGCCGCAAGTCGAGCACAAGTTCGTGTTTGAGTCCAGGCCCAAGTTGAGATCGGAGTCGAGGTCCTTTCGGCCTCTGGCAGTTGAGGCATGCAACTTAATCCCGCATAATCGAAGCAATTCAGAGCTGGAAAACTTACCGCAAAGCCCAAGCATCTGCAGACCCACAAAAGACAAGTTCGAGCTGGAAGGCTGGAAGGCTGGAAGGCTGGAAGGCTGCAAGCTATCAACACATGACTATCAAACAAATAAAAACCGCATTTTGCATTTGGGTAATTCGCTTCTTTCTCTATTTTTTCTGTCGTACTTCAGCCGAACTTTGGTCCTGGTTTAGCTTGCAATTTGCTGCTGGATTAAAGTGCTTAAACTATTGTAGTATATCGATTGGATTTTCATACGCCACGAACAGCAAAACAGCAAAAACAGCAACACAATTGGGACAAGCAAATTGAACTAGTTGAACGTATTAAAAATGCTTCAAACAGATTACTAAAAGGCTAAAATTCGTGTTATTTTTTCGGATTTCTTCATATTTTCGATTCGTTTGTTTCTTTTCTCATTTCTTGCAACAACAAGACAAAAAAAAAAGCGCATTTATAACTATGTACATGCATTAGATCTATTTAACATTAACATTAACATTAACATTTAGATTAGCATTACGTTTACAGTGATAGACAGCATAAATATTACGCTTAGGTGCTAAATACAATAATAATAATAATAGTAGCGATAATAATAATATTAATAATATTGGTAATAGTAATAATAATATTTGTGTGTACTCGTATATCTTTGAAATATTTTCATTATGCAGCATTAAAAGAAGGGCGTTAATTCTGGATGATATTTTTCATGTTCATGGCCGATACAACAGATATCGTTATACCCTATAGCTATATGGTATAATAGCATATATATCTATATATATGTATATACACAGAGACAGTTACAACGACAGTTACATTAAAAAGCTAGAGGGAGAAAAAAAACACTTGTGTACACTGCAAGAAATGAATATCTAAATGACATTCTGCGGGCTAAAAACTAGTTATAACTTTACATAATCACAATTAAATATTGCCATGTTAACAGCAGCAGCAGCAATACATCAGCAACAGCAGAGATTTGCCTGTGCCCACAATAAAACTACGTGTTTAATATAATAATAAGAATAATAATAATAATAATATAAAAAAAATACAATTAAAATTAAATCAACAACTTAAAACAGGCAGCAAAGGGAATAACACAAAAAAAAATAATAAGAAATGCACAGAATTATGAACAAATTTAAACTCGAATTGTTGACAGTTGATATAAATAAGCTATATACAAAGATGTTGCCCCTAGACAGAACATTTACTTTTGGGCACAACTGTACCTTGGTACTGTACCTTGACACTTTAAAGCTGCATTGAAAGCTTCTTCTAGATCTCAGCTAGAAGCAGCAGAGCGGGAGCGGAAGCTAAGCTTAAACTGAGGCCAACTTAAGCTTAAACTGAGTTCAGTCAGAGCTGAAACTCAACCTAGCTTGAGCTTAAAATGAGCCTGAGCTGAGCTTAAACTAAGTCTAGTCGGAGCTAAAACACAGCCCAAACTGAGCCAAATCTAGGCTAAATCTAGACGAAGCTTAGACTGAGCCAAGACTGAACTAAAACTCTGCCCAAACTGAGCCAAACTCAGCCTAACTAAAGCTTAAAATGAGCTCAAGCTGAGCTTAAACTGACCCTAAACTGAAGATTAAATTGATCTTAAACTGAGCTAGAACTAAGCCTGACCTGAGCTTACACTGAGCCTAAGCTGAGCTTAAACTGAGCCTAAAATGCAACCTAAGCTCAGTTTAGACTTAGGATAAGCAGAGCCAAAATTAAGCCTTAACTGAGCTAAAACTCAATCCAAACTTCAGCTTAAGCGAGCCTAAACTGAACCTAAACTTAACGTAAGCTACACTGATTCAAAATTCAGACTAAGCCAAGTCTAAACTAAGTCTAAGCTGGTTTTAAACGGAGTCCAAGCCGAGCTAAAAACTCAGCCGAACTTAGGCTTAATCTGAGTCTAAGCTCAGTCTTAACTGATGCAAAACTCAGCCTAAGCGAAGTCCAAGCTGATCCTAAGCCGAGTCTAAACTTAGCCCAAGCGGAGTCTAAGCATCAACCACGCGCACGCCAGCAACATGCCACTTAGCGACTGGTTGCTGTTGCTGATGTGGCTGATGTTGCTGATGCATCGCTGGGCTGAAATGCTCGAAAGAAGCGCAGCAACAATGAGCGATCCTCGCCATTTTTATCGACCTGGCGATCCAGACGCCAGCCAATGTTTGGCAGCCACCAGAAGGGTGTATAGCCGGCATCGTTATCGTTGTTGTTGCTGCTGTTGAAGGTGCTTGTTGTTGCTGCTGCTGCTGCTGCTGCTGCTGTTGTTGTTGTTGTGGTTGTGGTTGCTAATGTTGCCGTAGCTGTTGCTATTGCGGGCTTTTCGTTTATGCTATCTACGCGTATGATTTTGCTATTTCTATTGCTACGATTGTTACTAATACTTGTTGCTGCTGTTGCTGTTGTTGTTGATGTTGCTGTTGCTGTTGCTGTTGCTGCTGTTGTCGCTGTGCTTGGCTCTGTTGTTGCCTTCTCTGTTGTTGCTGCTGTGGCTGTTGCTGCGGTGCTGCTAAGACTCAGCCTGGGCATAAACTTTGACCAAAATGTTGTGCTCTCTGTTGCTGCTGTGGCTGCAACTGTTGCTGTTGTAGCTGCTGCTGCTGCTGCTGCTGTTGTTGTTGCCATATTATAAGCGGACTCCGCGCTGCTTTGCACATTGATGCTGTTTGTAGTTGTTGCTGCTGTTGTGCTGCTGAACAATAATTGCTGCTGCTGCTGTTGCTGCTGCTGTTGCTGCTGCTGTTGCTGTTGCTGCTGTCGTCGCTTGCCCTTTACCAGCTCGTTTATAATGCGCAATTCCTGCTCGAAATTCATTTCACTTGCTGCCTTCTCACTGTCGCCCTGACCAGCAATTGTATTTGTCATTAAATTGTCACTGGCTGCCATATCATTCAGCACATCCAAGTCGTTGCTGCTGCTGCTGCTGCTGCTGCTGGTGGTGCTGCTGCTGGCAGCAACATTTCTGGCAAAAGGCTGATAATAAAACCGGTCATCATCGCGCTTATTGCCATTGGCAGTTTGATGTATAGCAGCAGCAGCGACAGCTTGACTTTCAGCGACAGTTGCTGCTGTTGTTGTGCTTGCTGCTGCTGGTGTGGTGGCAGTTGTTGCTGTTGTTGCTGTCGCTGCTGCTGTTGCTGTTGCTCTTGTTGTTGTCGTTGCTGTTGCTCTGTTTCGCATTGTTGTTGAGCTGGCCATTGTTGTTGGCCTGGCGACTGTTGCTCTTGTTGTAGCTGCTGTTGTTGCTCTTGTTGTTGCTGTTGCCTTTGCCTTTGCGATTGTTGTTGCTGTGTGGCTTAGCCGAACCGGTTGCACTTTCGATTTTTTTATGCCGAGTCGATTTCTGCGCTCATCTAGCTCTGGTTCTGCATGCGGATCTGTTGCTGCTGTTGCTGTTGTTGTTGCTGCTGTTGCTGTTGTTGCTGTTGCTGTCAATGTTGTGGGCGTTGCATTGCTCTCAGTGACTGCCGCTGCCGCTGCCGCTGCTGCTGTTGCTGTTGCTGTTGCTGTTGCTGTTGTTGGTGCTATATCCGTGGTATCCGTCTCATCTGCATCCAAATCGGCGCTCAGCAAAGGAGAGACGCGACGATGACTAAACGCCGGCAACATCTCCATGCTGCTGCTGCCATAGGCCGGCAGAAAGGCGTCGACCTTGAGCAATTCTTCCAGGTTCGTCTCCGTATCCGCCTCCGCCTCCGTCTCCGACTCTTGCTCGTCTTCGCTCTGCTCCTCGCTTTCTGTTGTTGTCTCCGGCTCGTCGACTGTCTCCGGCTCCCTCTTTCTCTCCGTCTTTGTCTGCTCCGTCGACGCATCCTCCTCCGCATCCGCATCCGCATTGCCCATTGCACTCGTCAGCAGCTGCACTGAGGATGCCGGCGCTCCCGCGGGCAACACTATGGCATCAATGGCGCCAATGCCTTCGAAGGCTGCGAGATTGTAGCTGTCTGGATTACTGCTGTTGCTGGCGGGATTGCTGCCGGAAATGCTGCCACGATTGCTGCCATTGTAACTGCTGTTGTTGCTGAGATTGCTGATGGAATTGCTGCTGTTGCTGCCTGGATTGCTGCCGGAATTGCTGTTGCTGCTGAGGATGCTGGGCGTACTGTTGCTCTCGCTAAGCGCTGTGCTGCTGCTGAAGGTGTTGCTCGCGGCCGCCTGCAGATCCTGCGTGTTGTCCGCAATGCGATTCTGTGGCGCAGCCCTCTGCAGAAGGGCGATAGTGGGCGTGGTTGTGGCCAAGCCCGCTGCAGCTGTGCTGCTATGTGTTGCTGCTGTTGTGGGCAATGTTGCAGTTGCAGTTGCTGTTGCTGTTGCTGTAGCTGTTGGTGTTGTGGCATTGCCCTCCTCCAGCCAGGCGGGAAACTTCTTCTCGAATATGTTGAACTTGAGCGGCGCGTCCTCGCTGGGCAGCGCCTGATCCTCGGCCGTGCCGGCAGCAACAGTTGCCGACTCCGGCAGCATCAGCGGCACCAGCGGCACCTCGAACAGCAGCTCCTCGCTGTCCGAGTCGCTGGCGTCGTCGCCGTAGTCGTAGTCCGTGTTGCCGCCCACATTGCCCTGCCCGGCGCCGCCCTCCCCCGGGCCCAGCAGCTCGAGCAGCTCCTGCTGCACCAGATCGGTGGCATCGATGCTGATCTGTGGAATGCAGCGCTCGTTGAAGAGCTTGTGGCCGGGGGGGCAGTGGCGGAAGGGCAGCGTGAATATCGACTTGGGCGTTATCTTCCTGTCCTTCTCCAGCGTCTTCTGCTCCAGCGGCAGCCGCACCCATTCCTCCCACGCCAGGCGCTGCGCGTTGCCCTCGATGGGGCGCGAGGTAATCGGCAGCGCCTCGCCCCCTCCGAGGCCGCCCAGCAGCAGCAGCAGCAGCGACAGCGACAGCAGCAGCAGCCAAGCAACGGATCCCAATCCCGCTGCCAGGCGCCGGCCCCTCGACGATGACGCCATCTGGTCAATCGCCCGGCTCTTCGCAAATCCCTCTTCGCTTAATCGCTGCAACGGGAGACAGAGAAAGAAAGAGAGAGAGAGAGTAGAGAATTAGTTAAGCTGGCCATATGCTGCCCCCTTCGGGCCTCCCCCTCCCCGCCCTCTGCCACAGGTGCAGCAGCTGTTCAGCTGTGCACCTCTTGTGGCTGTGGTATGTGGCACAATACCGGTTTCTACCTCACCACTCTGGCCGCACACAGAGCGTGCCACAGTGGCATAAATGCAACAATTATCGATCTAAAATCTGGCGAATAAATATTTAAATAAATATTTCAATTTTATTGGATAGGAATATTATAAATAAAACATGCTTTGAAAGTCATTCTAGCTAATTTAATGTATTTAAAGTATTTACAATTGATTTAGTTTATCCATGTTTTTGCTTTAAATAATAGGCTGTTATTAAAATTTATAGTTAATTTAAATATCAATAATTAGTTAATCAATTATCTTGCAACTATTAATAAATTATTATATAGTTTATTTTTTTTATCAAATAATTTATTAGTAAAATATAGGGCTTCGCCGGGGCACCCCTGGGCGGTAAATTTGTATTATACTCTTGCTGCCTAGATATCGCTAGCCCAACTCGCAATGGCCGAACTCTCACTTCTTTTAAATGCGGTTAAACCAAGTATAATTAGTTTAATTTTAAATATATTATTATATTCTACGAGTATTTTAAATCTATACACATCAAAATTTAATTCAAAAAGTCATAATTGACAGATTTTTAAGCTTTTTGTTAAAATTATTTTCAAATAATGTTTTATCAAGAGTCAAAACTTTAAAATTTAGACATATACATAGGTAATATTATAAAAAACGCTGTTCATATTGGGACAACCAAATTTGGAATGGCTGCAATGGGAATACCCTGCAACCTGATTATCGAGCGATAAATAATACTGTTCTACGCTCTATAGTTCTATAGACGGAGAATATACATGTACTTTGTGGGCTGTACCACGCCTCCTTCCACCTGTTGCATAGATTAACATGGCTGCGAAGCAATTGCCCAATTAAACTGATTGAAGCTTTGAAGTGCCTGGCATTAATGTTTTCAGAACTACCGTTCTTTTGTGCATTGATTTTGGCACTTCTTGCTAGATTGATTGATTCAGTGATTGATTGATTGATTGATGGCAGTGTTGGCATTTGAGCATAAGTAAATAGGCATCACAGTGGTGCGAACTCGACAGCAATTCGCAGAAATAACTTGAAAATTGTGTTTGCGATGCGAGTAAACTGCACAGTGGTACTTTGTATACATTTTAGTATGCATTTTTGTACAAATTCTCGCTTAGTGCGCGCAGTTTGCTCCACTGTGCACATTGCCGTAGCGTCGACGGCAGACAAAGATTGTGAACTTGGGCATCGTTTTAATGTTTTTAATGGGTATATCGGAGCTGCCACACGCACAGAGTAAGCGAGACAATCGGTGAGAGAGAAAGAGAGAGAAACAGAGAGAGAGAGAGAGAGAGAGAGAGGTAGGGAGAGAGTGTGTATGAGGGAGGGAGAGAGGAGGACATGACTCCGATCAGTCATTGCTGTTGTCATAATCAACGGCAACCATAACAACAACAGCAACAGGCAACAGCAACAACTGCATCCAAAGCAACAGCAGCAGCAACACTCATTGTTGATGTTGCACTTTACTTAAGCACACACACACGCACACACAAGCACACACAGATACTAACAGATACGCAGAAGCACGCACAATGTTTATTTATAAAGAGACACAGAGGCAGAGACAGAGACAGAGACAGAGACAGAGACACAGAAAGAGAGAGAGAGCGCGCAGGCATTAGCGTATCGCAGAGGGACGGACAGCGGGATCGGACAGTGGGACAGGCCAATGGATGGACAGTGGGACAGCTGGACAGTGGGACAGCTGGACAGTGGTAGTATATGAATAAATACGAGCATATATGTAGGTTATCTGCGGGTTCTTAGAATTTATGAGTTCAAGTGTGGCACATTGCAACCGCGACTTTTCCCATTGCTCTTCATAACTGTTGCACTCAAGTTTATGGTTGTTGCTGCTGTTGTTTTCCATGTTGCTGTTGTTGCTGTTATTGCTGTTGTTGCTGTTGTCATTATTACTTGTTAATAGCTTTTTAGTGGGCCTGAGTCTGGGTCTGGGTCTGGGTCTGGGTCTGTGTATCGGTCATAAAACTGTTCGCTCTCTGCTCTGCTTTTTGGGCAGTGCGTGTCGAATGCGCGTGTGAATGTCAAGTACCTCTTCACACACTCACACACACTCGCAACTACACTCGCACACACACTCACAACTACACTCACTTGATAAGGTTAATGTCATAACGGTTTTATACGTATTATAAGACAATGACTTTGACACCCGCAGCATTATAATTCAATTAACCTGCCAGGAGCTACGCCACTATTCACACCGAATGAGTGTTTGAATGGTTTGAGTGTTATTTGCTATGTGTACAGCTCATGTTACCCCAGCCGTAACCCAATCCTTTCACGCACTACAGTCGTAAGCCACCGACTGTAAGCACTAATTTCTACATTACTTAAAATGAGTTACAATTCGTACTTCGTTCAAGGATTCCTTTAATTCATTTCTTTACCAATTCCTGTATTTAGACTTAATTTATCTGAATTAATTAGGAAGTCTCTTCCGACTTGTACTAAAATTTAAGATCAAACTAAATTCATTAAAGCATCTTTTTTTTTGCTTCCAAATATAATATATTAATATTGTTCTTAAGTATATATGAATATAATATATGATATTTGGAATTTGATTTGTTTTTTAGTAGTGTTATTTATTCGGTATTATATATGTTTTCATACTTATTATTTATGGTTAATTATAAATAATTATTTATTATTTTTTAGTATCATTTAGTCTTTATTATTGCTTATTAATTTTTGTTTTACTTTGATTTATTTATATTTTATATAATTATTATTATTTTGTTGATATTAATTAGTGCTTATAATTATGCTTATAATTATGCCTATTATTAGAATTTAGTTAAATAATTATTTCTAATTGGATTTATTTCCATCATAAATGTATTTTATTTTGTTCTATTTGCTTTATTTTTTCTTATTTCTACATATTTAAAGTATAAGCCATATCTTCTTAACCCTTGAGGCAAGTCCGGAATTGGTGTTTTACACAAACACCTTATACCCCATTAGTACCGGGCATGAAACCCATATAACCCAATACCCAATACCAAGCTGCCATGCTTGGCACCCATGAATGCATTCACTTGCACTCAACTAATACCCATTTGTTACACCGGGTACTCGTTCTCGTACTCGTATTCGTAATTCAATTCGATACTTGGCCAAAGAGCGTATTTGCTGTGCAATTTCTATTTGTAGCGGGAGTATTTAATCTATATTTATGAAGCATCGCATCATTCATTTCGGCTCCATCTTTTTTTGGGCTTCTTCTCTGACATGTGATGGCTGCTGTTTGTATTTGCCCCCTCTCATCTCCTGCAGCTTCCGTGTGCCTGTCAGCCTCGCATCAACAGTAATTTCCACGTTCCATGCCAGGTTCGGGTGCAGTCATATGGTCAGACTGGAATAGCCCTTCCCTCCCCTTCCCACCCCGTCCATCCCATTACTCCTCATGCCGTTTGGGGCAACAGCTGAGCAGAGCTTAGTTTGCTTTTGTATCTTTTTGTGACTTGTAGCTGTATCTATGGCTAGTAAATGTGTCTGTGGCTGTGTATCTGTATCTGTATCTGTATCTGTATCTGTATCTGTTCATCTGTCAGTTTAGCTACTATGTGCATGCCCCGCCCACCCCCTTGGGGCGCTATCAACCAAATTGAAATCAACTTCACACGTCGCAAATTTTTAATTAAAAATCAGCAACTGATGTCAATTTGGGGCCACCAATGGTCCACAGATAACCCACGCCCCCTCCCCCCTCCGCTTCCCACAGCCCCCTTTCCGCTTTTCACTTTCTCCCTCCATCTGTCTGTTTCACCTTTTACTAGATTTCACTGGGTTTGTTTTGCTTGGTGTATATTTTTGCTGCTTTTTGATGTGCTTTGCCTTTTTTCGGACAACATTTGATGCCTTTTACGCGTGTGATCCCATCTATGCCGGATTGTGGCATGTGTCTTTCTGTGTGTGTGTGTGTGTGCGTGTGTGACACACACATACGTACATAATTCCAGCACACACATTGACATGCTGCTAATACATAACAACAACAACTGAAGGACACGTAGAAATGCTCTCTGTTTCGTGCTCGCACGTATTCAATTCAATTCAATGATTCAATCCAATCTGGCACATTGCAAAACACCAACAAAACACCAACAACAGCAACAACAACTACAGCAACAACAACAACACTCGGGTGCGTGCCATCCTTGCTATAAGTGTGTGTGTGTGTGTGTTTGTCCTGCTATTCATTTGCCGTTTTTTATGTCCGTGTGTGTGTGGCTCGCGAAATGCCACAAGCTCATCCTGCAGCTCCACTTGCTCCTATTTCCTGCCGCCCATGCACTATGGGCAAAAAGCTATTATTTTCGGCATTATTTGCAATGAAATAGCTAAAGCTCTACACATTTTCACAGTTGATTGTCAGACTTTAATATAAATTGATATAATAATATTTGTCATAATAATTTATAACATATAATAATAAATTATCGTTTGCTTGACAATTAAATTACTTTTAATATATCAACTTAATATAATTATTTCCAAAATTAAATCCAAAAGAATTAAACATCATATTCAAGCTCATTTGGTTATTGCAATTAACAAATAAAGTTAATTTTGATACCGCCTCGCAACTAAATAAATGCAAATATGACCAAATTATTGACTTTTTTCCCATAGTGCCTTGTCCCTTTGCAACGGCATTAGTTAGGCCTTCACATACTTGTCCTTCTGTATGTAGACATGAATGTGTCTGCATGTATTCCCGTCTCGGACAGCATTTAAGCCTTAAACTCGGCTCCGGCTTCTTCATTCTGCTTATGATTCTCTTTGGCTTTTTCCTAATATTTGACATATTTTCTTCTTCTTGCAGTATTGGACTAAGCTCGTAAGCATAGCTGAAGTGGTAAGTGTTTTGTAATTGTAATTGTAATCATCAGCATGCTCATTTATTGGACTGCCACTAAAACTTAAAATCAAGTTAAGCAATTATTTTATTGATGAACGTTCGCCTTTCAAATTTACCAAAGTTTCTGAGCTTCTAATATTTATCAATATAAGCCCAATAAGCATACAAATTATAGATATTTCCCATTCTAATTTTACTGTTTACCAAAATTACTGATATTACCAAAATTACTTTAAATTAAAAACAAGACAAAATAAGCTTACAAATATTTAATATTTCTTCGATTTGATATTCAAGATATTTTCCTTAATTTTGATTTTTTTAAATTCGCAATTGCCCAATCAAATTTCTCTCCCAAAATTGTAATTTCATATTTATTATTATTAGATACAAAGTGAAATGTTATGCTTAATGAGCTGAAATGTTTTTCGACGCTTATTTTAATAATATTTATTTAAAATGACGGTTATTTAAAATGTTGTTTCCGAATCTCTACCACACCAAATTATATCTCTATATTTTTAGCCCTACAGATGAATGTCAAATGTTTGATCATTCAGTAAAGAAATGCAAATAGCAAGTTATTTATAATATACAAATAGAACATCATGATTTGTGCTCCATGCCAATTGATGCTACTTATTTTTACAATCGTTTAAGATATCCACAAACAGAAAAATTGTGGTTTAAATTGGTTTATCAGCTTATAGGATTATCGAAGCGGGGGGAAAACCATTCGATTGCTCAATGGCTGCCGACTGGGCGATGTGTGCACCCTGCGGTTACCTTGGCAATGTGTGAGGGTCTGGAAATATGCAGTTCAATTGCATCATTAGTGATATCATCGGCACACAATGCTGTGGTGGGGATGCAGGGGGAAGTGGTGCGAGGGGAAAGTGGAAATGGATGGGACTTGGCTCTGCCGAAAAGCAACTGACATACAATCAATTAGTCAGAGCCGTTTGTCGATGATCAAAGTAGTTCAATTAGCAGCAACTGCCTGTCAGTTGGCAACAACCCGTTGCTGTTGCTGTTGCTGTTGCTGTTGCTGTTGCCGTTGCAGTTGCAATTGCTGCTGCTCCAGTTGCTGCTGCTGTTTGAATTGGCTTATTATGCATGCAGCGAGCCACACATAGATTAGCCGGCGAGTACGAGTATGTCAATGTCTGACCAAGAATTATACAATCGAGTGTTTTGAATCTGGTTTGAATATGGTTATAGCCTACGCACGTGGACTGTCGTTGTTGCTGTTGTTGCTGCTACACTCAGAAAACAAAAGCCCATTAGTTTTGGGTACGACCATTCCTTCACCATCTACAAGTTGTTTTCCGATTAACATAAAGTTTCGTTGCAAAATTCCTAAATGTAGAACGTGTCAACTTTAAAATTATCAGATGCATCCCATATTTAAAATATAATTGCGAAATATTCTTTCTTTAATAACTCTAATTAATGTTTATTAACAGATTTTTAATTATTTTCGGAAGAGAATAAATATAATCATACTAATATATCAGTTATATATATATAAATTTGTTAAATACATTATATGTACATATATATTATATAATATTCATATGACATACATTTTCTTTCCAGTGCTGTAATTTCGGTTTCAAGTTTATTTCAAACAGATTTTACTTACTTTAAGTATTTTTCTTAATGCTTCTCTAAGTGTAATATCTCAACCAGTTTTTGGGCCTCAATCAAGTCGTAAAAATTGAAAATGCAAAACTGTCAAGCTAAAACCAATGAAATAAAATACTAAACCAAAAAGTTGCTACTCGTTGCTGCTGCTGCTGCTGCTGCTGCTGCTGCTGCTGCTGCTGCTGCTGCTGCTGCTGCTGCCTGTTGCTGATGCGCAGCAGCAACATGCAAAGCAGGCAGCAATAATAAAACAAAACCCAAGTAAAAAACCAGTAAGTATGAAGAAGATAAGTAGGGAGAAAGGCTGCATTCGGATGTAACCTACAGCGGGAGACTCTGAGACACACAGAGCAAATTGTCTGTGACATATCTTCGCTTTTTGTTATTCTATTGTCATGCCAGCATTGGTGAATATATAGTGCATTAAGCTCTATACTTGGCTAGATCAACTCAGCTCGCCTTTATGTCTGCCACGCCCACTTCTGGGTACCACGTGAACTGACCGAATAGACCCTTGTGAACGCTTTTACAGTACAGGGACTAGTAACGAAGAGGCAATCGTTGCTGCTTCTTCTTCTGCCCCGACTACTTCTGGTGGCTCGGAGCAGTTCGGCAGAGAACTGGAACGCAGTTTTAGAGCCTCGGCTGGTGGTTTATTTATTGGCGGTGCGGGCGGTGCTGGCTGAAGTGGTGTCACTTGGTTTTCATAGTCGTTTAACAGCTTTAGCAGCCGCAGAGCCAACACCAACGGCCATAATAACAATACAGCAACAACAGTTCTGGCAACTTAACAATCACTCAGCGGCCCAGGCCAAATGGCCAAATGGCCAAATGGCCAGTGTAGGCCAAGTTAACAGCAACTGTTGCTGCTGGCGGCTGGCGAACCGTTACAGTTCATGCGAACTGTTAAACTACCGGATTATTCAGTAGGCATAAAGCCAGGCGGCAGTTCCTGCGGGGGAAAGTGAAGCCAAAACCAGCTGAGTTTTTAGCTATTTTTAGCCAGCTGCTGTTGCTGTTGCTGTTGCTGTTGCTGTTGCCAATTACCTGCTGCCAGTTAGCTGTTATACTGCAATTATACTGCTAGTCAAGCTGATCAGCGGCAATTAAGCAGCTTGGCTGCTGAGCAAAATAAGCCAATACGTATGATAGCCAATCTATGAGATCAGCAACAGCCTCGTCCGCATCATCTGCCATTGTTGTTAACACTCGCAGCTCAGGAAATCAATATGCAGAATTAATTTGCACATAAATCACTTTTTATATAAGTAATTAATATCTGCGCCTTACCGCAAAAATAACTGTTTAGCCAGTTATAAAAAAAATCACTAAAACAAAAAACGACAAGCGAAATCCCAGCTGGAAATGCCCCAAGTAAGTTTGATAAAAATAAAAAAAGATATCGAACTAATGCATAAAATAAAATAAAATTATGTCAAGTGCATGCACTATGTTGAGACACTGTGCACTGTGTGCCATTGCGAATGCTTGGTCGTAAAATTCAATATCAATAACCATATTATATTTGCAGCTTTATTTACATCTAGAATATATCAAATAAATGTCAAAGTAGTTACAAATTATATGGAACTAGTTATTAAATTATCGCATTTAATTATTTAATATTTTTTCCATAGTTGGATTTTATTTTATTGTGAATTGTACCAGAGAATTAAATTGTCAAGTACAGCAGTATAGCCAGAGCAACCGAGGCCTTCAGGCTGATATTTGAGTTTTATTATAGCCTGTTTCCAGAATATGTATAAAATCATTATTTATCTTTTATTTGTGTAATTATTTTATTTAAAACTGTTATGTTTTTGTCATTGAAATTTCTGTTTTATTTATCTATTTTCTTTGAACTTACAAACAAGAAAACTAACAACAATTTGAACTAAAAACAAAAACATCAGCCTCTTCATTACAAACACTTTGGCTCACTGACATCATCTGCGAGCTCAGAGAATTCTATTAAATTCCATAAATAAAAATTTAAAAAAATGCAAAAGACACTGCAGAGACACTATCTACTTATCGAATAAAAACAAAATGCAAACAATCGCTGCCGATTGTTCGTCTTGTGGAATATCGCCGGAGAATTGCATCTAAATGAGGTATGATCTAAGCGCGCAGACACTGAGCATTCGTAGATACATATAGATAGATAGATAGATGGATGGATGGATGGATGGATGGATGGATGGATAGATATATGTATTTGTTTGTGGTGTACGTGCCCAATCATAACTCGTTCGTATGAAAAACTTCAAATTGATTTTCCAAAGCGCAAATGTGCGGCGTGTGAAAATGCGTTAATCGGGCGTGAGAAAACGCGATTATGAATCGTATTTGAAGTACCACGCATTAAACGAGTGTTTATGAGTGTGCTGGAGGGGGGAGCAGGTGCATTGGCTCTCGGTTTCGAGTTCAATCTGAGTGTATGGCCATTGCGAAATCAAAACAAAACCGAACATCGAAAATCGAAAACAATTCTATATTGGGATCAGTTGGGATCGCAGCAAGTTCTGTTTCACTTTCTATGCCCTGCGTTTTGGTTTTTTTTTTATTCGTTTTTGGCACAAATTTGATAGCCCAAGCAGCTGAGGCATGTTTATGACACTGGCCAGCTGGAGGACAGCGAAAAGCGGGCGTCAGGGGCATTCGAGTGCACTCAGAGAAATAAAGCGCCGAAATCAAACTTATTTTGCTATAGATTTCAACGCATTTCAAAGGCATTAGAATCGTGAATGAATTCAGATAGATTGGGATAATATTAAGTGCAAAGAACGATTCAATTAAGTACAAATCGTAACTTATTTTAATCCTAAAATTTAAGTAAAATAGAATTAAAATAAATTAAATATTTAGAACGCGCTTAGCTCAATGAATTTTCCAGCTCAATGAACTTTTGACACCGCAAATTCTTGAAGCGAATAGGAAAACTCTTGATTTTTCTCTCAGTGTGAGAGTGGGTGTGGGCGTGGATGTATTGCCATGGAGTGTGGGTGTGGCTGCTGCTGCTGCTGTTGGTTTACTGTTTACAGCAAGTTGGCAATGTTGGCCGTGTTGGCCTGTGGACGCGGACAGAGACACGAACCAAGCTCTGAAATGCGCACGCAGACGCGTGCCGAATTCATAAAAACGCATTCTGAATCGATTTACATTTAGTCGCACTTAGGCCGGCCAAAAGCAAAAACAAAACCCGGCGAACGCCAGGCGAGGCACGAAACTTGAGCCCAATTGAAATGAAAAGGCAACACCGGCAACAGCAACAGCAACAGCAGACGCATTCAAGTCCAACGGCAAACAAGAACAGCACAAATCCCAATCACGGCCCAAGAACCAATCAAATAAACCAAAAAGCCAAAAAACCAAAATACCAAAAACTGTTACCAAGAATCTGACAAAAACGGAAAACTCAACAAAGCCACGAATGGAAAATGCTCTATTAGCTCGATTAACATGTGGCATTCCAAGTCATTCATGAACTCCCAATACGTCTACCTACCATGCCCACTCATTCAAAAATTTCAACTATTCCACAGATTACACTCAGAAAAACACAGAGCACTTTCTGCATAGATAGACTGATAAGTAAAATGTCACAACAGCAGAGATTCATTCATGCGCTGATATGCAAAACTTGCTGTAGAATTTTTAATACATCTAGAAATCACAATTATTTTGATTGTAGTCTTATACACAGTGTTGCCAGTTTAGCTAGTTTTAGCTTTGTAGCTATCGTAATTCTATTTGCATACAAAGTTATTAACCCCGATGTTGCCAATTTCATGGGTGCAGAATAGAGATTATTAAGATCTACCAATTCTGCAAATTGCCTCAAAATGGGTAATTAAGAGAGATATGATGCATCAAAGTTGTAATCAGCTGAAAGGCAATAACATGAACTATACGAACAACATATTGAATATTATTTTGAAACTTAAATCTGCGTTTTAAAAGTCTTGGAGTCTTTAGAAAATTTCCACTTAGGAAGAATTATATTATGAATAAAGGCGAAACGTAGTTTGAAAACAAATAAAATTGATAAGGCTTGGGTATGCGATGATTATAAATGAATGGGAATGAATGCAAAATGTCACATACTGCTAAGATTCATTCATATTGTACATGATATAATTAATTTCATTGTACATCCGATATAGAAACGAATATGTAACCACATTGTATAAGGAGTCATAAAAAGCTATTGCACGTTATTTTGAAATAAAACTAGCTTTGGAAATATTACGTAAATTATGTTGTGATAAACATCATATATATATTTATTAATTTAAGTAAGAATTGATTTAAATTGATAGTTCTTTTCTTGCTATTCGAGAGTTCAGATCGTCGGCTCTTGCTCGCAGTAAATCAAAGCGAATGCGCCAATTTGCTGTTTGAACTTAGTTTTGGGATAGATAAGAATTTGATTTGATTTACGACAAGCGCATGGGCATTTCGCGCAGTGTATTTGCGGCAAGCGGAGCACACAGCATGGGTCATTTGCATAAGCAGCGATTAGAGACAGGCCAAATATGTGTGCAGGCCCCAGTGGTAATTTGTCTGGGCCAAGTTAAGTCTAATATATTGGGATATTAAGATATTTGTGTTTTGTGTGGAATTGAAATATTTTCCAAATGGTTTAACATGTTCTGCCTTAGCTACTGTTACGCTTGACATTTGACGCTTGTCATATTTACTGGGAATTCCCGAATGCCCGTGTGCCAATTGTAGGGGATATGGGATATATTATAACTTCTTTTTTTTGGCATTTTCCCGAGTTGTAATTGTTTCCCTCATGCATACACAAAGGGCAGGAGACTTGGAGTGAAATGGTTTTGTTATTGTTATTGTTATTGCGGCTGTTGATTGTTTTGCATTTGCTTTTCATTTTCTTGTTCGCCTCACTTCATTCACATTCACGTTCACGCTCCCATCCACACTCACATTCACATTCACAGCCACAGCCACATTCAAAATTCACAATGGTAAAATGTTGTGCAAGTGTTGTTGTGGCAGAACTTGAAGAGAGGTCATGGCTGGAGATGACCCCCCATCTGTCTGCCTACCCACTCCGTCCCCCTCTCCGTCCCCCACTCCGTCCCCTACTCCGACTGCGACTCCCACCGCTGAGCCAACAGGTTGTTCGTGAGAACCAGAAACTTCCTCAACCTGGAAACATTTGTGGCACCTCCCGTGGCAGCTGGCAGCTCGCTGCCCCTGCCCCTGCCCCTAGCCATACCCCTAGCTATGCCACATTTGGGTATTGTTATATTTACAAAACACTCGTAAGACAACGTTTTGTTTACCTTTCGAACCAAATGTATCTCTCAGCACATCCTCCCACAAGCACACCAAACTGTAGCTATAGTATCTGTGTCGGCATCGGCATCGGCATCTGTGGCACTATTGCTTTAGGTATCTGTATATGTATCTGTATCTGTGGCTGTATCTGCATCTTTTCATAATTATTTTGCTGTACTTGCATACGATTTGCGCACTTTGAATGAACAAGTGCGCCATTCATCGCCATCGATTCGAACCCCAATCAAAGATCGAACATCGGCAAAAGATACTCGCCCGTTCGCCACCCGATAAAAAGATACAATTCCATGCGCTCACTTACTTGATTTATAGGCAGCGTTGCAAGCCGTTAACCCCAGCAGCAGCTAAGTGTATCCAATTAGTGCAAGGTTTTGTGGCTTGCAATTGTATCTCGAACGCAGACTCTAACTGTAGCTGTATCTTTGGCTATATTTCGTGTGTTGCAGCTGTAGCTGTGGCTTTAGCGTTTTAAACTTGAGCTTGGCATGATCGTCCGTAAGCACACACACACACACACACACACACACACACTCAGAGCACTCAAAATAATAGCAAAAAATGAAAATCGCTTCGAATATTTCGAAAATGTATTTGAAAGTGTTTTTGTATAATTTTTTCGTATTTATTTCGTAGTTGGTTTTCTTGTTTTGGGCGCGTTGAACGACTTGTGTTTAGCTGAAGATCTGAATGCAGACTGAGTAGAAAATACACGAAATTTTTTGTATCAACTAATAGACGTACGTCGACGTCGACGGCGACGACAACGTCGGCAGCGACAGCAACAGCAACAGCGGCAGAGACAGAGCGAACCAAAACATACGCTGAGCGCGGCAAGAACTACACGAAGAGCTGAAGAGACAGAGAGAGAGAGAGAGAGACAGAGAGAGAGAGAGACAGAGAGAGAGAGAGAGAGAGAGAAGCAGCGTGAAAGAGCAAATGCAGCCAGAGAGCCAAGTCTAGAGAACAAACGGACTAACTGAGCAGCGGCAGAGGGAGCGACAGAGAGACGGAGAGACAGACACGGGCAAACAGATGAGAAGCCGGGAAAAAAGTAAAAAATAAACTTACGCAACAAAAAAGCCGCTGCAGCAACAACAACAGCAGCAGCAGCAGCAACAACAACAACAACAATTCTCAACGCTCAAGCTGAGCAACAACAAGAACAATTTATGGCCACAATATCGCCGATTATATACGATCCCATAAGGTGCGCGGCAGCGCTGCCAGCTTGATTTGGCGGCAAATCATTTGCCACTTGTTGTTGCACCGGGCGAAATGCAACGATCCTGCCACACACCGAGCCGAGATAAGCAGGCTCACACACACACACACGCGCACACGCACAGATTCAGATACAGATGCACACACAGATACAGATACAGCTAGCGGATTTATGCTGTGGAACGTGGCCTGAGCAACAGCACAGTGGCCAAAAATACTAGATTTTGAGATAAAATTTATTCAGTTCACTATTTTAAATTACGTAACTCAAACATTGTATTGTAGTATGGCAACAAACCATTACAACCATCCAATAACCTAGGCTTGATTGGCTATTTCTGGGCTTACTCCCAATCCATGCCTCGCCAATTTTTAATTTCACTTGATTTAATTTTGTAATTTTTGATCTTTTATCCCCAAATAATGCATTCATTATTTATTATTATTTATTATTTATCTTGTAAACGTTCAATTTAATTGTATTATTATATTTTATTTTTATCTTGATCTTAATTTATATTTTAAATTCTTTGCAACTTGTTTATGTTTATGTAAAAAATAGTAACAAATTCGGGATATTGGTATGCTTACATCTTAAAGGAAGCTAACACGCGCACTTCTAAAAAATAATATCGACATAACTACCAAAAACCCAAGCAAAAATTTAAAAAAAAATCATAAATTAGGCTTTAGTTTTCGAGATATTAATTTATGACACAAAATCTGGTGTTTTTCCCCATAGTGCGCAGGTAGGCACTTGTCACATACCTGCGCCGACTGTGCAGCCTTGAGGCAGCCACAGACTGTGCTAAATGTATCTCATAGATACAATTGTTACAGTTAAGCATACAGTGAGAAATCGAGAGAGACAGAGAGCTCGAAAGAGAGAGAGAGAGAGAGAGAGAGAGAGAGTGATAAGAGCTCTGAGATCTCGCTCTGAGATCTCGCGTCCTTGCCTTGTTTGCACAAGCGATCTGCTGTGGTTGCAACCACTCTGTATGTGTGTGTGTGTGTGTGTGTGTGTGTGTGTGCGTGTGTTATCGCAAGGTGAAAAGTATCTGAGCCAGCGAGTAGCTGTATCTTTAGGCGTCTCTTTGGCCATGCGGCTGCACTTGAGCTGGCCAAGGGTATTGCCTGATTGGGCTGCTTATCAGTCAGTGCAGCAGCAGCAACAGCAGCAGCCGCAGACAACTGATAACCGATAACAAACAACAACGTGGCAGCATCCCTGACTGAACGCTGCAACTGCAACCTTCGGATGCTACGACAAACATTATGTAATTAAAATAAATATTATTGTTGTATAAAAACAAATATGATGCACTTTCAAACTGGCACGTTCGTACGACAAAATGTAATTAAATATTAATGTAATTAATTATTAAATACTACCATTAAAAAATAATAAAAAAAAGTAATGTTGAAACAAATATTTTCCAATGAAGTTATTGAATTTTTACAACTAATTGAGTAGTCAAAACTAAAAGCAAAACTAGAGACACAAAAGACGGAGTTTTTGTTTAAAATTATAAAGTCGTTCAAAATATTTATTTTAGATACGACAGAGCTTTTGAAATAAATAAATTTAATTTTAAATTTAGTGAAAAACAAAGCAAGCTTAAAATTATGCTCATTAAGATAAATAATTTAAACTTTTTATAGCAAATAATTTGATAATAAAGAATTTTCAAAGTAAATAATTTAAATGTGGAAAATTTGAAATAACGTTTAATAAGAGATATAATTAAAGATACTATGTTATGTGAAAAATGCATTCGAAACGTAGATTAATAAGCAAAGTATAATGTTTCAGCTTCTAGCTTAATTCAGGAAGAGTTAGGCCAGCAAGAGTTGGGCCAGTGAGACTTGGGCAAGCTGGGTTTCACATCAATTAACTCCCCTGGGGGTTGGTGTTCGAGAAAAGCGCAGCTCCATAGTCAAAGTATAAACATTAAATAATAATAAATTGTTTCGTTTCTGTTATCCATTATTACCATTTACTAAAAGCAAATATATAATACATTTAAAATTAACATTAATAAACATTTCTAGCTACGTACTATATAATTGTGTGCATTGCATTCGCTCAATACCAGCGGCAAGCAAATATTTTATCTGGGAATTTTTTAATAGTAGTTGTGGCAAATTCTTCGTAAATGGCTGTGCGCTATCTGAGCAGCTAGATGAGCCAGATAGACGCTGCTTTTCCGGCTAACTAACAAGCGTGTTGGGCCGAGCTGCCAGCACTGATAAGGGCAGCTGACAACAAGTGTATCTGTGAGATACAAACGCGATATGCAAAAGCTAAGCCAAGGCATAGGTCAGTTCTGCCTCAGAGAAAAGAGAGCAAGAGAGACAGAGAGACAGAGAGAGAGAGAGAGAGTCGGGGAGACAGAACGACAGAGAGTGAGAGTGTGAGGTGAGTGTGAGTGAGTGTGAGGTGAGTATTGAATCAACTCGGTTTCTGATTGCGAATGCTATGCCTTGCTTGCAGCTGAAACCAGAGAGCTCTAAACAGTTTCCATTCGGCAAAGTCATTGTTGTCGTGTTGTTGTCATCGTGTTCTGCTGTTTGCAATTCAATTAACGCCGTCAATGTCAGCGCCGACTTTGAGCAACTGCTGCAAGTTCAGTAGCCCAGCAAACAGGGCGACAGAACAAACCAATAAACCCAGCGACAGCTAAACGCTCCATAAGTATCTGTAAAAGTATCTGTAGCTGTAGCATCAGCTGTAACCGCATCTTCAACTACAGCTTCAACTTTAGATCAAGTTTATATTTGTAACTACAAGTCCAGCTGGGTTAATAACTTTGCAAGCAGGCAAAAGAAGGCGTGGCATCCCCCACAAAGTATATATATTCTGGATCAGTACGACAAGTTGATGCATGCGCGTAGACCATTAGATACACAATCGTATTTCTATATTTACTAACATATGCCTCAGAGAAATTAGTATATGTGCATTGAAAAAATGTTTTTGATTTTGTGTTAATCGAAATCGAAAATAGCTTGTTATCGATATTGGATTTAATGGATTATTATGCCGTTAACACAATTTCAATTTTATTGGCAATAAGCATATGTTTGAATTACCATTTTGCACAGGAGCGTTCGTTTTCAATGAATTAAATTTGATATATCTATATAAATTAAATATAATATGGTTGATTAAGGGTAAATAATGAAATATTCTTATTTATTAAACAAAATTAAAGTTGGTCTATAATTTTCTGTTTTATGCTACAACGTACCATAGTAATAAAATGGAATTTAATTGATTTATTTTGGTCAAAATACTTGTTTCCATTTTGATTCTATTTCTCAGAGATATAAGCTTAATGCATATATCATTTATAACTCGGTCTCGATGCATTGTTGTAAAAAGCATTGTTAGTTGCATATATGCATAGATCTGCTGGCTTTACGAGAGCTGTTGCTGCTGTGGTTATTGTAGATGTTGCTGTTGTTGATGTTGTTGCTGTTGTAAATGTTGTTCTTGTTGTTGCTGTTGTTGCTGTTGTTGCTGATGGCTGTCTGTGGTGTATCAAAGTGTTAGACAGACGCGACTCCAGCGGCTGCTGCTGCCACTGGCCATTGTCTGGTCAAATTCTAAAGATAGACAGACAGCACACAATGCGTTATACAAACAACAGCAACGATAATAACAGCAGCAACATGTGTAACTAGCAGCAAGTGCATATGAAAGAAAACTTAACAAATGCGCACACATGTTGTGTGTGTGTGTGAGAGTATCTATGTGAGTGTGTGTGTGTGTGTATTGTTGCTGTAGCCACCTCAGCAATGCACGACGTCTAATTGCATACTTAATGAATGAAGCGAGTGTCTGACGGTCGAGCGATAGGCATCGATAAGGTCGACTGGAGACACATCAATTTCATTAGGGGACACACCGATATATGTGGCATTACCCATATACCCGAGGCGGGTGAGGGGCAGGGGACAGGGGGCAGGGGACGGTAGGGACAGCAAGATAATGCCAGCAACTACATGCATTTGAACTTGGCATCATGTTCGGCGCCACATCCACAAATACTTGCAATTGAAATTAGAGCAGAGATTATGCAGCCAGGGAGAGCATCGAGCGCTTCTTCGATGCATTAACCAAACTCTAAAAATAATAGGCATGCGATATGTATTTGAAATTTTAAGGCTAAACCACTTTATGGCTCAAGCTACTCGTCTTTGGCTATTTTTAAGCAGTTTTACGACAATTTTATAAGGCAGCTCAGCACTCGCAGGCATACACACGCAAAAGATTGAATCGTGGATATGCATCTGAAAACTAAATTCTAAAATTCCGGCAAAGTTTGACGCCATAAAAACCTGCGCCTCGCTTTTACCTTATTCGAATGCCCTGCTCTGGCAGTATTCGTAGGGTATTTGCGAATTGTATGGAATTAAAATAATAAACATTTTAATCTCGAGCGAGATTGAACCAGGGAGTAAACGCTCTTCCGAACGACTTGGGAGACACAGAAGACAAACAGCGGAAAGATCGCAGAGAGAGCAGAGAAAACTGACAGGGACAGAGCTGCTCAAAGCAGAGATAACAAGAAAAGACAGCCATATGAAAGATATTGGGCAAATATTAGAAAGATAGAAACGAATAAAAGGCAGGAGAAAGACTAGAAAGACAAGTGGGAGAAATTTGGTGTAGAAGATTTACAGTTGATAGCAAGGGAAAAAACAAAAAAAAAAACAATCATACAAAAAGAATTGAAAAACTAAATTAAAAGGAAGAAGAAAGAAGGATAAAATATATATGAGAAAAAGTTAGGAAAAGATCGCAAAAATATATTAGAAAAAGGAAATAAATTATGAAAACGGTAAAATAAAATATAGACAAAATAGGAAAACCATAGGAGAATTGAAAATAGAAAGAAGACAGCATGTGAGAGTAGACACGACACAGAAGAGATACAAGAGAGAGGAAGCTCTAATCCGATACTAAGCTCTCTCTGCTGCGATTGCGTCCTACTCATCCGCGTATGTACTACAAACATATAGTATATGCATGGGCATTAAATGAAACTTTATAAATATGTGAAGCCAGCTAAAGGCAGACGGACGGTGAGGGGGCGAGGCTGGCATGGTGTGGAGGGGGGCGGAGGGGGGCTGATTGAGCGCATGACAAATGACAAGTGAGCATAAAATACCAGACCAATTAGTAGATTTGGTAATCATAAAAGGCAAACACACAGACAGACACACAGACGCACAAAGAGCTCGTAAATTGAACTGGTCGCATTGTAAAGTTTTTGGCAACAGAGGGACAGACATGGCCAATGGGGATTGCGGCCTCCCCCTGCCACAACAAAAGCGGAACTCAAACCGATATTGAAACCGAAAACCGAAAACCGAAAACTGAAATCTGAAAACTGGAAACTGGAACTAAAACCCATATGGCTGTTTGGCCATCCCGGATGGTTTGGGCCTTGGGGCCAAACCCGTGAGTCGAGTGCAAACACCTACAGCATTCAAATTTTCTAACGCCATTTGCAAAATGCGTAACAAAAAAACAAAAAAAAACGTAGCCAACCCTGGGTTAAGAGCGGGTTTTCCCCCCCCCCCCCTCCTTACCGTTTGCCCACAGCTAATTAAAATAAGTTTGGCTTGCATTGAAAATTAAATCGAAATCAATTTCAATTTCAATTTGATCTTTTATGAAATTCAAATTGCATTTGAATGCAATGCGCACGGTTTTATTGTTTGTTGTATTTTTTGTATTTTGTTGTTGTTGTTGTTGTTTGTTGTTTGTTGCTTTACATTTCATTTGGCGCTTTTGTCAATTGTATTTATGTAATTTTCGCAATGAAAGGGCCACAAAATGCGCAAACAGTTGAACAGCGTTTCGTGACCAGCCAATAAACAACAACAACAAATGCAACTACAGTATATAAAAAACCAGTTGGGATGGAGCCGATCAGTCGGACGCGCCCGACCATAATGCCTTACACCACACGTATTTAAAATAAAAATTCTTCTGAATTATTGTTTCCTTTATAAGTTCAGTGTAGGTTAACCGATTTCAATTAACATTTCTGGATAGAATAACAACTTTCTAGGTTCAATACTACGCATGCTGTGTTTTTATGGATAGGGCGTATAGGAGTTGTAATATCCCACATTTGAAATAAATTTGATTTGCGTACAGCACACATCGATCTACATTCTTAATTTGGCGACTCTACCTCTTATTATTTTCGAGATCCCTGCGTTTATACAGTCAGACAGACATAGATATGTCAAAATCGTCGCTCCGATACAGAATATAGTATAAACCTTCTGCCTAATACATACATTTGCACAAAGTTATTAACCCTGTTTGTACCCATTTCATGGGTACAGGCTACGAAAAAAAGAGAAAACAATTGCGTTTTGTTTACCAGTGTTGTTGCTATTGCTATAGATATTTTATTTATTTTTTTCTTTACGCATTTAGCGCCAAATTCAAGGCCAAACCTTAATTTGTGCCATATTCGAGTAGCCTATACATAACAATATATACATATATATGCTCTACGCATTTGTGTATATACATATATTTATTTGTGGTCTGCCCTGTAATAATAGAAAATTGCCAAATTAAGCGGCGTACTGTGGGTGGCACGTGGTGTGCATCAGTATTCGAAATTTCAGATTTCAGCAACAACTAAATTAAGTTATTCACACTCTCTACGTCTCTTTCTCTCTCTCTCTCTCTCTCTCTCTCTCTCTCTCTCTCTTTCTCTCTCTTGCTCCATCTCTCTCTTGCTGTTGCCGCACAGAAGTATCTTAACAGATTTCTATTTGCTTAGCATGTGAAAGTTGCGCACAATCATAAATTGATAGGGTGCTTCACGACTTCAAGTATTCCTAATGATGCTTTGCAATCACTCGAAGCTGTCAAGTGTGACCATAAGTTGCAACAGCAAAAAAGAACAGTTATTGGCAAAGGGCACTCACAGTTGAATATCTTATAAAGTTGGTGATGGGCCAGATAAACTTATACTTTTATATATATACCAAATCGAACCTCTTATTCTGCTCAAATATTCTACAAAGGTTTTCACATTCAAATATATACAAATGTTTTAAAACACATTTTTATACCCTGTGCCCATTTGAAAATGGGAAAAACAGGGTTAATAACTTTGTCAGAATGTATGTAACAGGCAGAAGGAGGCGTGGCAGACCCCACAAACTATATATATTCTTGATCAGGGTGAAGAACCGAGTCGATATAGACATGTCTGTCTGTCTGTCTGTCTGTCTGTCTGTCTGTCTGTCTGTCGTCCGTCTGTTTGGATGAACGCGTCGATCTCAGCAACCACAAAAGCTAGAGATGCCATTTTGGTTGCTATAGATAGGTAGTTATCTTACGCAGATCAAGTTTATTTCGAAAATTTGATGCCACGCCCCCTTGACGCCCAAAAATTAATAAAACCCAAACAACCTCGTGTTTTTTAACATAAAAAGTTGAATAACAAGCGTAATATTAAACATAGAATGTTGTTATTCGGAATATATACTCTCTACTATTATATTTAACTGTCCGCATTGAAATTAGATAATAAACACAGGAGATATAAGCAACACAATAGTTGAAATTAAAATTTGAAAAACAAGCGTAATATTGAACATAAAAGGTTGTTATTTGGTATATATACTCTCTTCTATTATATTTAACTATCCTGAAAAGCGCATTGAAATCGGTCAATAAACAAAGTAGATATAAGCTACGCAATTGGCAGCGCAGCCCAGCAGCGCAGAAGCAGCAGCAGCATCGCTGCGCAGCTGGCGCACGTAAAAAGGGAAGAAGAAGATGTACTGCTGATACGCTTAGTGTGACAGTTTTATAAAATTGTATATAAAATAAAAGGCACAGGGTATTCTACAGTCGGGCCCGTCCGACTGATCTGTCCCGTCCGACTGATCTGTCCCGTCCGACTGATCTGCCCTGTCCAAATATTTTTTGAGTGCACTTTTGCCCAAACTTTTTTATAATTAGAGTTAAAATTGCTGGAAGATCTTGAGATCTATAGATCTTTTAAATCTTATGACTAATTTATTAAATTTTAGTTACCAAACATTGGACAATTTGCAACATTTCTTGTTTATTAACTGAATTTATTTAAACATTTTTTGTAAATTTTATTAACAGACTTAATAATTAAAAAAAATTGTTAGAATTTAAATATGTTAATTATCTAACTATCTATCTATCCAATTATCGATATCTATTATAAATATCTCTATATTTTAATATATCTATATACATGAATTCATAGCAAATTATAGTCTCTTAATAATTACAATGCAACAAATCAATAAGATAAATACAAGATATTTAAATAATAAAAAATAATTAAATAAATTTAAAAAATAAATAAACTAAGCTGTAAATTAAAGCTGAATTTGTTGCCGTGTGGTTTCAGTTCAAAGGGCGATTAAAATACCTGTTACAATTGGGAATTATCTGTAGGAGATAAATAAGCTGCATTTACTTAACCACATAAATAGGTGCATATTCTATTTGAGTTTAGTGTGAAAAAATAATGGAAATAAAAGAAAAACTTGCCACATGCGGTTGCAATTGAAAGCAAGAAGAAGCAGAGCATTTGGGCGTCAATTTGCATTGCGGCTTATGCAACACATTTTGCAAATAAATTGTTCGGCAAATCAATTTGCATATTGCGCGACGCATTTTGTGGCAAATCCCGAGAGACACAATTGCCCCAAGCCACACACATAGACAAATAGATAGGGAAAGAGACAGACAGATAGCGAGAGAGAGAGAGAGATGACGATTTACAAAATATTTTTGTGTTCACACTCAATTAATGCCAATTGACTGCAAAATTACAAACACCTTTGACACGTTTCCATTTGGCATGTGAAACAAATGGAAATCTATATGGGGTATATATGGTTTATGCACTTTGGGTGTTGCAGGCAGTCGGACAACAATCAAAGCAGAACAGGCCAAACAATATAGCCAAAATAGCTAGATTTCTGTAAAAATAGAATTTGTTTTTTAACCACAAAATATTATATTTATTTAAAATATAATAACATAGTATTATATACAAAGTGGTAGTATAACAGATATTTATTTACGGTATAGTATGTACTATATATTTATTAACTAAGGTGTCTAAAATTCGATCAACCTCAATATACTTGTTTTTTTTTTTTTTTTTGCTGCAAGCGCTTTTAATTTTAATGAGTTATACAAATGTAGACACAAGTTTATAATTTTAAATACTAAAATAGCTACTGCCGACTTCTGCAAAGATCAAAATTGTTTAATTAAAAAAAAAACTATATAAAGAATTTGTTTTAAGTATAGTTTTCGTTTGTCATATGTTTGCCATAAGCATCATTGAATAATAAATGATGCTTATGGCAAACATATGACAAACGAAAACTATTTAGATCTTTATTATTATTTAAACAAATTGCAATTAAAAAGAGCCAAGTGGGCAACACTGATGGACAGGAGTCAGGCGCTCGCTTGACTCTGTTTGTCTGTTTAGTTGGGCCACTGTTGCTGCTCCAGTGGCATGTGAAGTAAATCAATAAATAAATTCTCTCGCATGCAATATGCATGAGGCAGCAGCAGCAGCAGCAACAAGGCAAATGTATCAATAACCCCACAAGAACCGCAGCAAATTATTGACATTTTTGAACGCAATTGAACTTTCGCGCATAAATTCAGTAAAAATGTGAGAAAAAGAGATATACGCATATAAATATATAAATTACGCATACGCACTGGTGTACCAGGAAGACACGGCTGCAGCGCACACTGAAGCCAACTCCTTAATTGATAAATAATTGTTCATTATTGTCAAAGCTGTGCACGTTGTTGCAATTGTTGTTATTACATGAAAAACATTCAAACTATTTAACCCAGGCAGCAACTATGAACTGTTGCTTTTTCACAAGTTAATTGTGACATTATTTCGCCTTTGATATGGCCACGGCTGCTTGTAATAATAGTTCATTTAACATACTATATAAAAATAAATGCATATTTCTCATTTTTCAACAGAGCCACAAAAATGCAACAGATTACAGGGTTTTATTTAGTGACAAAAACACATTTTTTTAATGTTTAATGGCGAATTTACACTTGCAGGTATTTTTTGAAAATATTTACATTTCAATAAAAATACTTATCAATGCGCACTTTTAAATATTCATTGAGCAAAATATTGCAAATGTAAAACAAATATTACACAGCTGTTTTAAAAAGATATTTGATTTTAATAGGTAAACAATTTAAAAATTTAAAAACAATTTAAATTTTTAAATAATCGAGCTTAAATAAAAATTCAAATATATTGATGTTTATTTCAAATAGATTGGTTTAGAATTAACAGCAAAATTAAAGATGCTAAACATACAAAGTTATTCTACTATTTATACTACGTGGAGGGTATAACCAGTAAGCACGGAGCCGATCAGTCGGACGCGCCCCACTATAAAACGCCCTGCATCCTGTATGTTTTTAAATTAACTCAAAGATAATCATAAAATACAATTTTACAAAGCGCAGAAGCAATGCGTCTTCTTCCTTTTATGTCTGTAAGCTAGGAAGTCAAAGCCAGCAAAATTGTTTCTTCAATAACTTATTTGTATATTAAGCTATTTCTGTTCGGATTTTAGGATAGATAAAAGCAATTGTAGAGAATATTTACTGCAAATATCAATCTTCTAGGTTCAATGATACGCTTGATTCGAGCGTAAAGAGGGCGCGGCTGTCAACATATAAAATAAACCCTATCTGCTAATGGTATACACGCCTCCAAGTTTCAAATATAGCTTCTCTGGCTTATATAGTTTCCGAGATCCAGCATTCAAACGGACGGACGGGACTAGATCAATTAAGTTCGTCGATTTCATCGAGAATATATGTATATACCTTATACGGACTGTCATGCCTCATTCTGTCAGTAACATACCATTACTCAAAGTTATCAAATTTTGTTTTTTTTTTTTTATTCATGGGTACAGGATCTGCTAAACTGCTGCTCTATAAAGCAGAAATGCCATAGTTGTCTCTATGCTTTACTTACCGATCCTTTTGCTTGCCTGTGCTGTAAAAACACAAGGGGTATACCAAATGTTTGTGAGGTGTAAATGTTAATGGAGCAAATGTCTTTCGGTGCGTCTGACGAGTTTCGCAGTCATATCAAAGCCAGCTATGCATACCAACTCATCTACATACATACATATGCAGATGCTGAGCGATGTATGTATGTATTATGTATGTAAATATCGAAATAGCGAGTTGGCCTATGTGGAAAATTCTGCTGATTTCGAGCGATTTGCAATGCAAGCAACGCAAACTGCTCAGGGGCAAGCAAAGCCACAGGCCAGAGAGGGGGCAACGAGCAGAGGGGAGAGGGGAAGTACCAGCGAGCAAGTGCGTCAACAGCGATCTGTGACATTTCTGCCATAAACGAGTATATGTATGTTTTCAGTGTATTCTCGCTTTATTTTATTTTTCGCTTGTAGTTAGCGCTCTGTGTCCGGCACATGGTCAGTTATCGGGGCAGAGCCAACACTTCCGGGTATATTGAGTTCATCAATGCCAGCACATGGGAAGCTTGAAATTGGTATCGCAATCGGAATCGGAATCGGAATCAAGCGTGTAATCGGTATCGATTTCATTATCGAATTCCGTCCGCGTCTTGTACTTGGCATGCAACCCTGCTTCGGTGCAATTAAATGTAAATTTGGCGACCCTCTGCGTAGAGCCAAGCTCAGGCGGCACCCAAGAGACTCGACCGTTTAGCAATACCCGAAACCGTTTCGACAGCTCAGCGAACCCCGATTTGATGGCACTTTAAATTCATGATGTGTGCCCATTAGTCTTGTGTGATTGCTGTGCTTTTTATGGTACTTTTTTAAGGCTTCTACACTTGAAACAAACACAAAAGGTGTCGATGTAGTTTGTGCAATATACAAGTGAGGAAATTGGACCTTTATTTTAGTTTATTGCATAAGCAAAAGCAAAACCAATTAATCACACTCGGAAAAATAAAGAATTGATTGTTCTAAAATATAAAAAAAAAAATATTTTACAAGTTTATACAGCTGTGGCATTGGAAAAATACATCTTAAATAAATACAAAATATTTAGATAGCATGCTACTAATCAGAACTCTGCCTCTCTTGTTTTTCTTCTTCTCCGACTGACTCATAGCAAGTTTCCACGAGTACAAATGTGTGCTATCATTCAAATGACAAATCACTTCATCCCATTTAAAAAGCAAATGTCATTTGGATGATACGAACATTCCTTGCTGTCGCTTGAGGAAACGCCAAATGGGCGTCATCCGAAATGACACAAAATGAGCGCACATTTGTTGCGTTGCGTCCGACTGTAGGTGTGCCGACGGATTTCCATTTGTAACTGATTTAATTTTAATTAAAATTATGTCAACGCAATTGAAATGTTATTGAACCAATTTAACAGCGTCGAGTTCATTAATTTGAAATTTTTAATTTTTATTCAATGTGCGACAGCAGCAACAGCAACAGCAACAACAACAGCAACAGCAGCAACTGTTTATGCTGTCGATAGCAACAACGACAATATTGGCAATATATTTATGCAGAGCCAAAAACTTTTTTGGGTTCACTCGTAATTTATGGCAATTGTGATAAAGAAAACAGCCGCGTCGAGGAAAAGCCCAAAGTAAATGCATTTGCAGCAGAAAACGAGCGTAAACAGTTGTGTTTAATCAACTAAAACAGCAGCGCGACAAAAAAAAAACCCAAAAAAACAGAATGTGAAATAAATTATAAAAAAAATTTAATTCAATCAAAAGGGAAGCTCGCGGGCTTCATTCACAATCAGCAGCCAGCCAACCTCTGACCCCTTGCCCGAACATTCGCCCACAACGCAATCACAGCAATATTTATGCAATTTATGGGCTCGAAAATTATCAGCAGAAAATGCGCGAAAACAACAAATTAATAAAAGTCACAAAAATGCATAAATATATATGAACAGTCTGTTGCATTTATTTATGCATTTTGATATTGATATGCGCAGTTTTTGCCCCACTGTGCGATATGTGTTCGTGTTCGTGCTTGTGTTCGTGTTCGTGTTCGTTTACTCACCCCAGGGCAGGCGACATAAATGTCACAAAAAACAACAGGAAAACTCGTAACAAATGCAGCGACAACAGTTTGCGCAATGATTCCCTTCTTATACAGGATGTGAAGGCACTTCCTATGATATCTCGCTCTCTCTCTCTCTTGCTCTCGCTCTCGCTCTCTTCCCTCTCAGTCGGGCTGTCTGCAGTTGAAGGATTGCTGCAATGAGAGAAACACAATTTGTTTAACGATAGCTGCATATAATTCAAGTGCATTTTTACTCTAAATTCACGCGAAGCTCAGCATTGAGCTTTAATCAGCGAGTAGGGCTTTAAGCACACATAATATTCCTAAGCAAAGAGTAGAGCTTTAAGCAGCGATTAAAGCTTTATAAACAGGTTCAAAATGGAACCTCAAACACAGAGTATAGACTTAGTGCAAAGCAGAACTTGAAGCACCGAGAAGAGCTTTGAGTTGCTTGAAGTTTAGAGAGGAACCCCAAGCACAGTGTTTAGATTCAAATTCAAAGCAGAACGTAAAGCAACGAGAGGAGTTTTACGCACAAAGTAGAGGCAAATGCCATAAGCTTTTTCAAAAGACACCATCAGAGCTTCAAGCTTTAAGAACAATAAAGGTTAAGCGCCAAAATCAAGTTAAACTTGCAGCTTTCAGTAATACAATTATAATCCAGGGCCATAAAAGTAATAAATAAAAATATCCAAAGGAAAGACTTGTATTCTTAAGTAAAATCAATGCTAAAAGTCTTTGAAAAGCCAAGAAAAAGCTTTAAATTTAAACTTTATTTAAAAGCTTTAAGCTTAGGTTATGTAAGTAAAAGTTAAAGTTTTGCTATAATTCGATTATATATCAAATATATCAAGTAATATAAAAGCTAAATTCAAATAGAGCTTTAAGTGGAAATTGAGAACTTTCTGGATGCTCGATATGCCGGCTTCCTGTTCCATTTGTATTTGAGATTAGGGCAAACGAACCAAAACTGAACAATTTGGTTAATGCGTGCTACAAACTGTGCTTTAAATGTTGAGTGTATTCGTTATTCGAATGCGTACCCTTATTCAAACGCCAAAAAGAATAACACAGCGCAGAACGTGAACGAAAATTGCGTCTATTTGTGCGCTGATAGAGTCATTGACAGGAAGTATGGGTCTAGGGTCTATTTGGATGCCAGATACCAGATACTCGTACTACCCACACATATGGCCTTGAAACGGAATTTGATTATTAAAGCTTCGCTTACATAAAACTTGGCACAACAAATGCCAAAAGTTGAGATTAAAGTTGTTTTTCAGCAAAGAAAGAGTAGGTTTTATCAGCGGATGATTTGTGCTACTATTTGTAATTTAAGGGGAGGGCTAGGGATCGGTGTTGGGGGTCGGGGTCGGTACTCAAAGTACAGTCCGCATGGAGACTTAAATGGCTTTCAGCTAGGGTTGCCAACCACATTTGCACATTTTTCCATTTACTGACAATATTTGCCCTGGTAGGGAAGTACTACGTTTTGGCATACAATGTAACAAATCCAGTTATTTGTTGAATTTGACAGTTTAATTCTACGCCTCAATGAGCGTTTGCCCTCGAATCGATACCCAACACTGACACAATTTGATCCCAAAGCGCAGAGGGAAGGCAACCCTGCCCTCCCCTGCCCCGCCCCTTCTGATGAGTCTTTGCTTCTGCCCTTTACGCAGTGTTTTGTGTCTATTTCAATCTGTGATGTGCGTTTCCTTTATTTTCCTTTTGGCTCTGTTGATTTGCAAATCAAACAGGTTTTGCCATTCAACTTGACATTCAATTTTGGACCCGCTGCCAAGGATAATTTCAGTCAAGAGAACAAATCTTGCTCCAGCTCTGCTCCAACTACAGCCAAATATCTCAGCGAGTTGCAATCAAATGGTTGCTTATGGTAGAAACATGAGACAATAAAAGTAAAATTTGCATTGAGGCGAGAAATTTCTATGACGCCTATGACTTGGACACCAGATTTTCAGGTTGTTGGTGCGAAGGGTTGGTGAAAACTTGCACAAAAGCCAGAAGAAAGACAGAAAGGCAGAAAGAAAGAAACAAACAAACGGCGCTATAAAAAAAACAAAGCGCAAATCAAGAGAGATAATAAACATAGAGCAATAAAACAGCCAGCAAAAAACAACAGCAACAACAAAATGAAAATAAAAATATAAAACAAAAAATAAAAAACAACAACAACAAAAGGCAAAAAAAAAACAGCAATAACGGGCCGCCAGCTAAAAATGCCGTCAAGTGCCGAAAACACGTTTAAATGTCAAAACGTAACTCCCCAGACGTCAGCAGCAGCAGCAGCAGCAGCAGCAGCAGCAGCAGCAACTACAACAACTGCAACAGCTGCAGTCGCAGAGGCGCCGCAGAAGCAACAAAAATCAAATTAGCGCCAAGCAATGCCATCGCTGCACAGTGGTTTCATACGACAAAAACAAAAAAAAAAACACTATTAAAAATCATCTAATAAATTAGAATTTTTTTGAAACAAAAGTTTTTTAGTAGTGTGACCGTTCGCTCTTTGGTAAAAAAAATCCCTTAAAATATTTAACGCCTATATCAATTGCGAACATCATGCAAATAGGTATTAACTATGATTTGTACTAGTTAACACTTTGTATATTGACGTAAA
>JAWNNJ010001495.1:0-44960 GCA_035045125.1 Hypselothyrea guttata
CGCACAATATTAAAATCATTTTTCACCAGCAAGAGGGAAAATATTTGCTTCGTGTCGAAAATAATGAGACAAAATGCGTGCCGCAATGTATTAAAATATTAAAATAGCCCATAGACCAGAGAATAGAAGAGGGAGGGAGGTCGGGAGAAGGGGCGAGAGGGGCAAACAGAATGAACAAGAGAGACATCTCAAACAAATAGAAGACACACAGGCTACAGCTGACAAATGGACGTAGCACGGGCGCAAAAATAATTTATTTTGCATTTTTCTACAGAGCGTTAGGAGTTGCCTTTTCCTGTCCCTTTTCCTTTCCCTTTCCCCTTCCCGGTCCATGTAGCTTTCAAGGCATGCTTTCCTGCCTCTGCCCCTCAGCTCTTGGCAATTTTGTCAAGAGACATATGTAAAACAGCATCGGCATTAAGTCATAACTGAATGCTCTTGTTCTGCTCGGCTCAAATAGATTAAATTTTGTAGTATTATTCCGATTTAACAGTTGCTAAAGGCATCAAGCGCATTCTGAGTAGGGATATTTCGATATCGAAATATCATATAAACCTAAATATATTTATTTAAATAACACTCAGATGATGGTTCTATTTTTGTTATGGTTTGTAAATTTATAATATCGTATACTATTTGGATTTTAAACCGTATTAAGTAAAAGTATTTCTTTGGATTAAAATAATATTTTCAATGAATATCGATACCGATGAATTTTAATATAAATCTTTTCTATACTGAGAATCAATTTCATAAATATTTGAACAGTTATCAATTTCTATTTTACAAAAATTAAAAATGTCTACATACAAATTTTTACCAGTACGAATTCTTCGTAACCATTGGATAAATTTAAGTTCTTTACTTTAATTTTAAATATTTCTCGATAAATCAATGCATCGCTATATCGATATTTTATTTATTTATATTATTCGCTACTTGTAATTTGATAAAATTCCGTGGCTTTTATCATACTGATATTTATATGATATCAACTCGTTTTCTATTATTTTCAATTCAGAATTATTTATGAAACCTCCTAAATTTATTTCAAATGTTTTATTGTTATCTCTGTCTTGAGATAAACTCTTAAAGGAATATTAAGATTTTAGATATCTATAATCAAAACTAAATTTTTTCTGATGTCAATTATGTATGTTTATCATCCTATTGAAATTCTTCTTGGTATAATATTATTGTAAAATTTTCAAGATAGCTTTCATTATTCCCTTCAATTCGCCCGGAAAGCGTATAAAATATTCGTAATGCCGAAGGTAAAAATTACTGCATTTATCTTGCGCTATATTTCTGGCGTGCTGAGTTTGCTGTGGCTCCTTTTGAATTTATTATGGTGAAATGACAGCGGGGCGTGGCATGAAAACAATTGCTAAATGGCAAACTGACAGCCTCAGTCGCACTGCTTGCCTCCTATGGTCGGGAGGGGGCGGGGCGAGGGAAGGTGGCGGAATGGGTCTTCATCGTCGGTTAGAGGAAATTGGGAAATTGTGGCAAAGTGGAAAATGGTGGAAGGGGACATTTTTGGCAAACGCCAGAAGCTAGTTGTTTCCCACGAAAATGTTCTCAAGCAATTATTTAGCTAATAATGCATATTAAAATGTTAAATGCCCGGGCAGGTGAGAACACAAGATAAGGGATAGGAAGGAAGAGAGAAGAGCTAACAAAGCAGAACGATCAATAAATTATGTATAACGTATAAACGACGACACTTAGCAGGCCCCAAAACGAATGCCATAAATTTCAATATTCAATCAAACCTACAGTTTAAAATTACTTGTCTGAGCAGAGAAAAAACTTGGATTATTCTCTGGATCTGAGGAAGTTCGGAAGTGAAGATTTGAGAAAGCAATCTCTTGTCGGAATGGATTATACCATCTAATAAGATTAAGAATGTAAAGATCAGGGATAATCCAACAACATGATCTAGTTCAAAGGAAGAACTTTTAATTATATCAGTTTAATAAAGCTGATCTAAAATATAGATAAATAAAAAAGGCATCCAACATTTGAAATAATTTTGATCTGCGTATGGTTTACACCATTCAAAAATGACCCAAACGGCTGCTGTAGCTTTTATAATTTCGGAAATCTCCGCGTTCATCCAGAGAGACTGACAGATAGACGGATATGCCTATATCGACTCAGCTCGTCACCCTGAATAAGAATATATATATTTTATGGGGTCTGCCTGTTACATACATACTGACAAAGTTATTAACCCAGGCAATCCTCATTTTTCAACGGGTAGAGGGTATACCCTTTTGTACTCTTTGCAAGAACGGGGTCTAAAAATAAATTCAGTTCTTTTTGGAACTAAGCGTGTGGCTCAATTAGAGACGTGTCTAGTCGGAAATGTTATTACATTATAACATGCTTAATTATTTTCTGGCCTGTAATTGCTAAATTTCTCTGTTTCGCTGGGCAACTCATTTTTGAACTTCATTTGACAGCTGTTTACTTGGTTTATTTCCCATGTCCTGTTTGGGTCGCAGTTCGCCTGCTACTTGATCCTTAGCTCATTGTTTTATTTCCTTACTTTTTTTTGTTCCTTCTCCGCCATGGCTGCTAATGGGCTCAGACTAGACGCGTATCTTGGCAGCAGTCACGCGCCCATTTTTTGGCGACTTCCTGAACTGAACTTGGGGCCTCCGTCTAGGGGCTTGCGGCCTTTCGTTTTGTTGGGGTTTTCTTCCATTTTTCTCTTGTTTTTTTTTTGTTTTTGTTGTGTGTTTTGGTTTTGGTTTTGGGCCCGTCTCGAGTTTCATAAATTTAATTGTCACGTACACACACATGGAGCTAAGTATGTCTTTAGCTGTAGTCGCGTATCTATTTGGAGCTTGGCTATATAAGTAATACGTGTTTATAACTTCCTCCCATAAACGTGTTTTGTTCTGCCTGCGTACGTGGCGTATGCGTAATATGGATCAGCGTTTCCAAATGATTTATTTACTGTTTAATTTCATCTATTTTATGAGCTCAACGCCCAGCTATTGTGCTACTATTTACTACTACTTTCGTTGTCACTATTATCTGCTTTAGGGTCGTTGGACTTGAGCTACACTTGAAAGAAAATCAAGCAAATTGTGGCTAATTCAAGTAACATCTGTTCGAGAGGAATTTAAAAGAGACATATTCGCTTCTCATGCTCTTTGTATTGAAGATAGGATAATGAAATTTTGACACAACATAGATTATAAACCAACGAACATTACTGCACCATAATTTTTTTTTGAGTTATGACACTCTTCAGGTAAATGAGCGATATATTCTGACTCAGGACGACAAGCTGAGTCGATATAGCCATGTCTGTCCGTTCGTCTGCCCGTCCGTCCGTCTGACCGTCTGGCCGTCCGTATGAAAATCTAGATCTCAGAAACTATAGGAGCTAGAGATACCATTTTCGGTATGTAGATTCTCCTATGCTGCAAACGGATCAAGTTTGTTTTAGATTTTTAATATCCCATTCACCCGCTAGCCGTGAACGAAATTAAGCAGCCAACGAGATCTTACAAACTAGAAGAGCTAGCAACACAATTTTTGGGTATTTAGGTTCTCCTGTGCAACAATCAGATCAAGTTTGTTTTAGTTCTTTGATAACTTTATCTAGCTAATCTAGCTTATCTAACTTTACCTAGAGTTTTAGAAAATTACGTATTTCAGAATGCTTGCTTCCAGCTTAACTGATGAATCTAGAAATAATAGCTTCTCGAATCCGGACAGGATTACATTCGACAAGCTAACGATAACCATAATTTGGCTCATCTATCAGTCGTCAGTCGTCAGTTGTGAGTTGTGAGTTGTGAGTTGTGAGTTGTCAGTTGGCATTCTTCATTCTTCATTGCTGTATTCAGATTATTTGTGACCTGTGCAGGTGTGCCTTGGATGCACATCCATTTCTCGGACTGTCAGAAGGGAGCTCACATTATTTGCGTTGACAATGCATGGGAGCCAAGGTGCTGCATTCGTGGGTGTGTTTGAATGCGAATGCTCGTATTCACATGCACATGCACATGCACATTCACATTCACATTCACATTCACATTTACCTCCGCTTCTAAGCAGCACTTGCAGTCGAATGTGACACGCATCAAATCACTCTGGAGGAGCACCCTTTGCCCTTCCCTTCCCTTCGCGACCCTACTTGCATCGAGCTGAGCAAGATGTGAATGAAACAATTTGAGATTAAGAGCTTCGCAAAATGAACAAACGACAATGGGATACGGAAAATTGAGAATGCCAAATGGAGAATGCAGCACGGATAAATGAGAACTGCGCACGTTACGTTTCCAATTGCATTTTGAGCACATTTCAGCAGCTTTCATCTACTTTACTTCACATTTCTGGCTCTAAAAGTTTCTGAGCTTCAGTTTCTTTGTTCGGAAATTGAGCACAAAGTAAGAAATCGAGCTGTTCTTGTACCTAAAGTAAAGCTCAAGCTGCAAATTAAAATACAACCAAAATATTATAAGTTTCGATTGACGCCTTTTTAAAGCTACAAGTGTGCAATAAAGCTCAATTTAAAGCTCTTCTAAAGTTTCCATTTTAAATGAAAGCTCCACTGTAGCTTAGAGTTTTAACTAAAACTCAACAAAAGACTGCTTATGACATGCTAATCTCTATATAAGCTTTCAGCTTAAACAAAAGCTGAACTGAAGCTTTAAGCTTTTCATGTAGGATCGACCGAAGTTTTTAGTTTAAATTAAAATTCGACCAAACTCTAGTTTATACTATATGTATAGTAAAAGCTCATCTATAGCTTTGGCTTTTAATTAAAGCTCCACAATTGCTTAATCATTATAAGTTTTACATTACTTGAGCTTTAAAGCTATTTCTTAGCTTTCAATATAAATGAAAGCTCTGAGCTAATCACAACCGCAAGCTTTAATTTGAACTTAAAGCTCTCACAATTGAATTTGTTTACTGTGGAATTAAGGTACAATTAAATATAAATATTTCATATGCGATTTGAAGATGAAAAAGCCACACAATGCGTGTAGTATTAAGCAGCCTCTGACAGTAAGCATGATTCAGCTTGAAAGAGTCAAAAGTTGTAAATTAATTGGAATAATATTACGAGGTTTGTACTCTGTTAACTCTCTGTAACCAGACGAAAATTAAGCTTTATGCTGTTTCCTCACACCTCTCACTCTTCGCACTCCACAATGCCTTTGAGAGAGCAAAGTGCCTCAATTTGTGTGAAATTTATTTATAATTAAAACGAATTGTGGGCAGGGACAGAGAAAGGGACAGAGACAGGGACATATGCTCTGTGTGTTTTTATTTTTATTTTTATTTTATTAATATTATGCCTTCAACATGTAGAAAAGTTCTGCAATAAAAATTCATTTAATAGACCTCGCCTCAGTTGTCAGTCAATATTCTCACATATGAACGGAGAGAAAAGATATAGAGATAGATAGATAGAGAGAGAGAGAGATACAGAGAGACAGATAGAAAAAATAGAGAGACAGAGAGAAAGAGAGACAAAGGGAAAGCTAGCGAGAAAGAGAGCGTCTACTTAAGCCTGTCACATATAAAAAGAAGTTTTCTGAGTAAATTTTGATATTTGCAAAAATATATTACAGGATTTATTACTTTTTTTTTTTTTTCCAAAAAAGCTAATATCTAAAATAAACTCCTTTATTTTGGTCATCCTAAATTTAAGTAAATATATTGCTCATACCTTTCTGCTCTTCATTTCATGGTAAACCAAAAATTCTTTTAGAACGAAATAAAATGAGATTTTAATAAACAGAAATTGTGCTGTAGTTGCATAACTAAAAGTCCGACTAAATTAATTTTGAAAAGCATCTGTGAGCTGTGTGGCAAAGGGAAAGGGAAAGGGAAAGGAAGCTAATAAAACTCTTTGTGTATTGTCTCTGGCATTTCTCCGCATTATTGTTCAGCACAATTCTTTGTAAATAAATAAATTGCTCTCTGCATTCTAGGGTATGACAATGGCTGGAGCTAATATTGACATTGTTTTCGACAGCATTTGCTTTTAATTAAACAGTTTATGCATTTCCTTAGCATGCGAATTTCCTTCGCTTTTCATTTTATTCATTTTTACTCATTTTATTCGCTTTATTCGTTTTATTCATTTTATTTGTTATGCTTTTATTGCCTGCGAGCATAAAGCATAAAGCGACAAAAGCCAAATGTCTAAGGGATATAAACTGAGATGAAAACTGAATTGAAAGTTTATGTCAGCGAAAAAAATGGTGGCTCTATCTCTGTCCTGCTCCCACACAAACACATGCTGTCTCTGTCTAGCCGTGTGTGTGCGTGCATGTGTGTGTGTGTGTGTGTTTAGACCACACGAACGTCAAATATGTTTGAACAACTTTATTGTGCAAAATGCCAAACATTCTCCAACTTGCAAGCGCTCTTCCGCCCTTCCTCTCTCTCTCTCCTATTCTCCGTTTATCTCATGCTATATCCTACTACATGTGTGTGTGTGTGTGTGTGTGCAGATAGCTAGGCGCGCAAATCTCATTTGAATTATAATGATGGCGTCGGCAGCTTCATTTTCAGAGCTCCATAAAGTCGACTTTCAGACACACTTTAAATCGACTTTAAACGAGCGGAAGCTTATAGTCGGACGTAACCGACATTGGCAGTTATTGCTTGTATTCATCAGGTCACCGTTTCATGGATCGATGACCCGATAACCGATAAAATGTAACCCCATAATTGTGATACATGAAGGGTGGCATTTTATCGGTTATCGGTTGATCGATCCATTAAATATTATACAACTGTTGTTTTTAGAGTAACATTAATTTGATTGCTATGGAATTAAAGAGCTTTCAAAACAGTTAGCGCGTAGCCGATTAGCCGGACGCACCCGATTGTAAAATCTCGACTCCGAAAATTTGGTGAAAAGCTTGCGAGATTTATGTGATTGTGATTTTTGTTATTAAGAAATATTGCAGAACAAATCGTGAGGATTTATTTGTAAACTAAAATTAAATTAAATTAAAATTTTTTTATTATTTTCGTACATTTTCTGTCAAAAACAGCGTTTTTGTTCTCAACTGAAAACTGGCAACACTGCATATTTATAGCAGTCGCAACTTTCTTTGCATGTAAATGACTTATCGATAACTCTATCGAAAACAGAGTTGTAATTTGCAATTGTAAAAAAAATAATTGTAATTTTCCGTTTTTATTTTCTTTGGGCCTTGGGTAAATATGATTATTATGTTTAAATTTCGTTGATATTTTCTTAAGGCCTTGGGTTTGTTTTTGCTAATTTGTGTGTACACATTGCTGCCGCTTTACATAGTCGATATACCCCACGCACATATGCAAATTCAGTAAGCTGCATATGTGTAGGGTAAAAAGCATAAAAAAGAACCCAAAGCAAATATACAGCAAAAAAGCTAAAAAAAGGAGGAGGAAAATAGCAGAAAAAAGTGTTGGGCCAACTCGCAGGTTTTGCGCTGGTTTGGCTCAGACTTCTGGCGCAATTTGGCCTGGCTTTAAAGGGGGCGTGCCAAGGGGGTAGAGTGGGAGTTAGAGTTAAGCGAAACATACCTGAACAAGCTTGCGGCGGCAGTGGAAATATTAACGTTGTTGAGCTCTTGCGCCTGGCAACCGCACAGCCCAGAGATTGTGGCTTGAAGCTGCGCAGCTGTTGCATAAAATCGGAGCACTCCATTAGGGCCACGTCGGCGAAATGCAGATCGCAGAGTATCTGGTTCTATGGGGAATACGCAAGAACATTTCCAGAGGAGTGAGAAAATGGGGCAACAAGTTGAAAGGGGGGGACGGCGTATGTAAGTGATATGAGCTCTCTTTTAGTAAATGATTAACTTTTGGCAGCATATTTTCTTTTGCAGCTGCCGATTGACTTTATTAACATTGCGCACACTGAGAGAAAAATGCATGCATTACGAAAATTTATTAAAATTATATACACCATATAAACCATAAAAAATAAAATACTATAAATAAAATAATAAATTCAGTTCATAAAATCTGAAATAAAGCTTTAATAACTAGTATTTTAGAATAATAAGCAAGATATTTAATCTTGAAATGAGCACGAAAGTTTTAGTTTTGAGCATGCATTTTTATGTGGCGCCAATAAATATACTACATTTAAAATAAAACTTACTATACTATAAAAATAGTTGTAAATAATTAAAATATAATTTGAAACATAAAATACACAGCGCAAAATTATGATGTAAGTTTCATACATTTTTTTTTAAATTTATTTCTGAACTTATTAGAAGATTATTAAATTAAAAATTGTTCATTAAAAATAAACAATACACAAAAACTGCAAAAAAGTTATATTTTTTTCATGTAATTATTTTCTTAAATTGCTTAATTCATAAGGAAAATAAATATTGAGCTTAGTTAATAAAAAAAATATTAAAACATCTGCAAGAAAATAAAATGTTTTATTTTATTTATATAATCTTTGTTATTTTTTTTTTAACAGAAGGAGAATACAAAATTAAATTTTGTTTATAAATAAAAAGCAATTCAAAAATAAAAAAGAAAAAGAAAAATTTTATATCTCATTTTAATTATTTTATTTTTTGTATATTATTTTTTTGTATTGTATTTTACTTTATTTTATTTTATTTATTTTATTTTACATTTATATATATTTTCTGTAAACTTGCTGAGAGTTCTGTCTGCTCGACTTTGGCAGTTTCGTTTTTAATTGGGTTTAATTGAATTTTTCTCTCAGTGCATGCATGTGCGGGTGTGCGTTAAGATTCTCGTTTCTCGTTTCACATTTCGTGTGTAATGAGTTCATTTTATGGCCTGCACAAAATGAGCAAATGCATTCAAAATGAGCTCAACGTGCCATGCGAGTGTAGTGTAGTGTAGTGTGTATTGTGTACATACCTTGAACCTTCTGGCCCTCTTCTGGTTGGGACCGGTTAAATTTAGACCACACGAATTGCAGCGCAGGCATTCCTCATGATAGTGATTGTTATCATAAAGCGGAGAGGGCTCTGCAAAGAGATTGATAAGGCCCCATCAGTACAGTAGAGTCTTAGTTATAAGCCAATCATTTATTTATGCCCAATGTGAGCATATACTATACTTAGACATATTATAAGCCAAACTTCAGACAATTTCTTGTGAATACTTAATAGCTCATATAGGAAGGCCAAGCGGCGGCCTTGGGGTACAAACTTTAAGCCCAAATGTGAACAGATTTAGGTTGCTATTTTGTCTTGAAACAGTTTGCATTGTAAATTGCTGCGACATCATAAAAAAATATATTTAAAATAAATATTTTTAAAATATGAATAATAATAATATAAATATTAACACTACTTAAACGAAAAATGTTATTTTTGCTAAACTTTGAATGCGCCTAGCTTTACCAAAACTCAACCGATGCTCAAACGGTGTAATTTTTTTCTTATTCATTTGAATTTGAATTTAAAGTTTGGGGAAGAAATCGAAGAAATTAGATTTAATTTTTTATTCCTCTTATACAATTAGTACACTTTAAAAAAATAAAATTTTTTTTCTTTATACTCTTTGTTCATACTAATTTAGAAGCGTTACAGAAATAGAAACATTTTAAATTGTAAAGGAAATTCTTATTTTGCAAGATTTTAAATTAATATTGCATTGAGTTTTTTTTTATTAAAATTATATTTCAAATTGAATTTTTCGGCTTGTGCTCTGATTATTTTATTAAAATGAGACATATAAACGACATGTGAAAGAATAGTTTTTTTTTAAAATAGTTCTATTCAACTTATATGCAAAAAAGCTACAAATTATTATTCCATAACTTTCATTTCCTGCATAAAAATGAATTATTTGCATATTTTATTTATTTATTTTTTAGAAATAATTTAGTAATATTAATAATATATATGACATGTTAAAGAATAGTTTTAAAACACAATTTAGAATTTATTATTCTATAACTTTCATTTCCAAGGGTAAGCTGCATAAAATGAATTATTTGCATTTTATTTTGCAAATAATTTAGAGCTGCCAAATGAAGTGAAGCAAATGCTATGAAACTAACAATTCATTATATTCACTTGCTCTGGCACTAAGTGAATAAAGTGAGTACTCTAAATGGCATAGTTTGAGTGCCGAAAGTATTCAAATTGTCAAATGTCAAAGCCCAACTATTTGAAGTGCCCCTAATGATAATGTATGTGCTCTGAACACTTGAAGTGCTGCCAGGCACAAAGGAGTACCTGAATTACTCACAGTATTCCGAGTATTCAGAGTATTCAAAATATTTCGAGTATGTTTTGAAGTTTCGAGTGTGTTTGAGCAACTCCTGTGAATTCGCAGGCTTAAGCCTTTGACTGCCTAGAATTCAAGTATTCATAGAATGTGGGCATTAATGACAAGTCAGTTATGAGTATTTAAAAACAGGCAGAGGGCTTAAGAGTTTCGAGTGTTTTCGAGTGTGTTCGAGTGTGTTCGAGTGTGTTTGGCACACTCATAATGTGTTTCCACTTGCCTGATTCATTTAATTATGATTTCCTCTTTATGTGTTTATGTGTGTCTAATATTAATATAGCTACTTGATTGCCATGACACTGAAAACTGCCAGTTGCCACGCCCACATACGCCCACACACAAAAACACACTTACACTCACACACACACACACACACGCACACACACACACCTATGGCCCATGCTTTTGGCCAGCAAAGGAAAACCCATCAACAGCCATTCATCAACTCAACAAGCAAATTTTTGCGCTTTTCCTGGCGCCGCACAGTGGGGCAATTTGCTCGATCTGCCGACAAAATATATATACATATTTTCTGCCATTACAATTTGCGTAAATTTGATATGCTACTAATGTAAAATAATTAATATAATTAGGACGAAATTTACTTATAAATTAAAATTAAATCAATGATAAAAATATAATTTAATACAGTATAATAATAAATCCAAATAAATATGATAATTGAAAAATAATAAAAATAAATTTAATTAAAAAGCGCAAAATAAACTTAAATATAATAATAAATACTAATTGAATTATTTCTAATATTAATAAGTAATAAAAAACACCTTAAAATAAAAAATATTTAAAAATTAACAATCAAATACTATGTATGTTGTTTTTATAGCCTGTACCCATTGGATAATGGAAAAAACAGGATTAATAACTTTGTCGGAATGTATGTAACAGGCAAAAGGAGGCGTGGCAGATCCCACAAACTATATATTTATTCTATGTACCTATGAAATGGGTAAAAATATTGAATTAAAATCAAAAAATTATACATATTTTGAGCAATTACTGAAATGCTCTAAAGCGCCCATTGTGCTCACTTCTTTTCTTCTCACTCTTCCTCTAAATTTTTCTCTCTCTCCCTCTCTCGCTCTTTTTCCCTCTCTCTCTGTGAATCTCTGCTATGCTTACTCTCACATCAATTTACTTGTATTAGAAACTCATTTCCGCTTGTAATTGAGTCGCTCGACAAACTGTCGACGGCTGCTGCTCTGTGGGAGCCTCTCCCCCTCTCCTCCTGTTCACCACTCTCCCACTCTTCCTATTTCCCACTTCTTCCTCTCTTAACCCTCTCCCCTCATTACAGCTCTTCCCCTCTCCCTGCAGGGCACATCTAGCTGTTGTTCAACCATACCCATTGGCCTGTCCCGTTATGCAAATTAATGAGCATGTTGAAGCTGCCACACATCCAATGCCACCACGCCCTTTCTGCCCCTCTTGCCACAGCCGCGCTGCTGCTGCTCTGCTGGCGCCATCTGCTGTCGACCGCCAACAGTTAGGTTCGCTCTCGGCTCTCGGCTCTCTGTGGCATCAGTTGGCTGAATTGATTTGCATTCTGTTGTGGCATTTAATACAAATGCATTATCCAAATTTCAATTTGTGCTCCTTTGTATTGCTAAATCGCCCGCCCTCCCCCACCGCCACTCTCTCCGCCCCCTCTCTCTCACCCTTCCTCTCTTGCTCTATTTCTCTTCTGCATCCCGCTCAATTTTTAGCACTCTAATAAAATCACTTAATACTAGCTAAAACTACATACAGCACTTAATTTGAAACTCTCTATTATTGCATATCAATTATGCGGGCGCTCGACTATAAGATACCCTGTAAACTAGGTATTCAATAGGTATTTATTTAGGGTTTCATTTAGGTGTATTTTAAATACCATATTAACTTATGAGGCAATATGCTTAAGAACCTATAAATATGTTTAATTTGAGAATATATATATATTAAATTGTAGGAAAACCTGAAAATTATATAAAATAACATAGAATGGCTATAAAGTTAGTTATAGCCGAATATCAAATAAGAAATTAATCATCGAAAGAAAACAATATGCGTAATATTGTCTATAAAAATAACTGTTCCCGAATTAAATAGCATAAAATATATATACACTTATGAATTATATAAGAAATAAATTAAAAATTGTAAAAAAATACTACTTAAAAATTTATAATATGTATTTCCAAATTTATAATATGAAAATAATGTACCCTATACCACAATAACAAAATAAACATACATATTTTCCCTCACAATACGATGTTGATAAACAATATTCATTTGATTGGTAATTATTTAGCAAAGCTTTATACGCAACGGACAAAAGGATGCAACAGTCTGGCAACGCCAATCACAAAGTGGCGCTGCCACACTTGTCGCCTGTGTGTTGTGATTGGCCAAATGTGCGCCTAATTGGCAACATTCAAATTTGCTCATATTGTTATACACGCATGCTTGTATGTGTGCTTGTGCATGTAAGCAAAACTGAGATGCATCATAGCTCTCTTAATTATGAACCGGTTTTGATTAAATTTACAGCATTTGTAGACATTAGAGAACTCTACAAACTACCAAGAATTTATGTAGTTAGATTTGTAGCATTTAAATTGTTCAATGTATTATATTTATTATTTATACTGGGCGAAAGGGGAGTGGCATTCAAAATAGTTGGACATTTTGTAGGTAAAGCTTTAAGGTTTCTAGTTTTGTATTAGAGCTGCGTGCAATGGGGCAACTTATTAATGAGAATTCTGGCAACGCCAACAGTTGTAGCTGGGTTTCAGTTGCCTCAGGTAACTCTATCTTTGTTCTTCTTCTTGCAGCTCTAGTTCTGCTTCTCTATCGTATCTCCTGACAGCTAATTGATGGGTTGCCATGCTTGGGCTACATATGCCTACAAAAAATGTCCAGAAACTTGTGCAATAAATGTCCGAAGGGAGAGCGAGAGAGAGATAGAGATATAGAGAGCAGAGAAAGAGAAAGAGGAAGAGAGGAAAAGAGGAAGCGAAAAGGCAACAAAATTGCATTGTCAAGTGCAGAGCATATGGTGTAAAGATTGTAAGACCATATAGTCCAAATCATGTCTGGCAGCTCTCTGCTCCATCTCCGCTTCCTTCTACCCCTCTGCACCCTTTACCCTACCCCTTTTCCATCCCTTCACCCCTCTTAGACACTTTCTAGCTTCTCTGACTTTCATTGGACTTGTCGTGCATCTGATAAGCATTCGCTTTCACTTCAATTTGTGTTCAACTCTTTGGTCTTGATTGTGTTTTTTTTTGTGTTTTTTGTTTTTTGCAGTGTAGACAGTTTACAAACTTTTGCGTTTAATGAAAAATACTAGCTAGAAATCGCACTTGAGATTCTTTTGCAGCTAAGTATTTCAGCGATTTCAGCTATTTTTGCTGCTGCTGTCAGTTCATCTTCTTCTTATGCTTCTGCTGCTTATTCTTCTTCTTAGCCTCAGTTGCTACAGCATTATCAACGCTCAATTAAGTTGGCGTGCCACGCCCCCTTGCTACTCCCACTCCCTCTTCCTCTTTCTCTCCCCCGCCAACCACACCCCCCTCTCAGCTGTAGCTACTTATTTGCAATGCACTAAGCAAATTGCTGAAAAAGCGCCAAGGCTACACCGAGAAAAATATCTATGCGAACTGCAATACTACTTATTATAAAATAATAATAAAATAATACCTATTTTAATTATGAATGTACTTATTATTTATTAGTTAATTAATTATTATTTTTTCTGAGAAACAAATAAATGCTAGTCAATCGGACGCAACTGAACTGCATATATCATATTTGTCACGCCCAAAATTTTGCATAAGGTATACAATATTAAAAAATTTAATTTTTAATAATATTTAGATTTAAAATTTGTATTTCATGAATCCAAAAAGTTTTTCAAAGTTTTCCATATTTTTATCGATCCTAACAAAATTTTATTTGATAAATCTGGATGTATTTGTTTATAATAAGTAATACCATGGAGTAAATAAATTTTAATAAAGGTTTATGCCAGATTTTGATTCAAAGTTTCGAAATAATTAATAGAAAACCAAATTTTGTATATGAATAAAGTTCTGTCACGCCTTCCACTGTTTGTTGCAATTGATTTTAATTACATTATGGGTAAATTGAAATGCCATATGCTGTTTTTTTCAGTGTAGTTCAGAGCAGACTGCTTTTCGCCGAAAAAAGTGCAATTCACTGCAGTCACAATCTGTTTGGCATTGTCGAGCGCCGTCCACGTTGACATTGATGTCTTGCCTCCCATCCGTAACCCCGCCCCCTCTGCATCCTTCTGGCTTTACGCCCCCCGTTCCCCCACCCTCTAGCCACCATCAGCCCTTTCAGCAGTTGAGCTTGAGCTGGAGCTTGAGTCACGAGCCATTAAGCAGCCATTGTTTTGACTTGGCCCCTAACAAAAAACCGTTTGAGCACTCGATGGAAATGCTGGGAAATGGTGGGAAATGGAGGGACATGGAGGGGCCGAAGGGAGGGTTGAGAATGCGGGGCATTACACGCTTAATTTGAAGCTCAAAAAGCTGGCATTCGTCCTAAAAAGCAGAAGTTTTGCCATTCTTTTCGGTCATTAGTTGGTAATTTATCAAAGTCATGAATTTGGATTCAAATGCCTTCAAAGAGTTTTGACTGGAAGGCGGGCCAAGTGCAAATTGCAGCTGCAAAAGTTTTCCATTTTCTCTTGCGGCAAATGTCATAAAACCAAAGGACTGCGGCAAAATGGGGGGCGGGGAAAACTCTGGTAGACTTTTCTTTCTTGCCTTGGCATTCAATTAGCCAAATTTGTTACATGCGTAAAGACGCGACGACTGGCGAAAATTCAGCGTGGACAATTTTTTCGGGGGGAAAAGGGTTACATATTGAGGGGGAAAAACAAGGATTGCGTCTTGTTATTTTGCGGTAAGTTTCATGAGAAATCTGTTTGAATATCTTTCAAATTCACTTGATGGCAAATGCGACAAAGATTTTGAATAAATTCCACTCAAATCTTTTATTGAATTTATTTAATCTCCAGCAATTTTTACATCATTTTTTTCATCCCCTTTCTTGTTTTGGTTATTTTGTCTTTATTTCATTCTAAACAATCTTGAATATATGTACATAAATACTTAAAAGATACGTGGAAATTTTAATTATCGACCTCTATAAAATCTCCTTAAATTTTAATACCTATCGAGACCATCCCGCGAAAAAATCGTAACCAACATTTTTTCAATTTTCGGTTTTTGATGCAATTATGTACATAATTGATCAACTCATCTACATAAAAAATTTCATAATCTAATTCAATGTATTTACTGAGATATCAGCCTGTCAAATATATCGTAAGCGCCACATTTGCTGCGAATTTCAAACCCGTTTTCGGGAAAAAATCGTTTTCCTGTAAAGTTCAATTCATATTAATTTCATATCCAACCAAGTAAAAATTGTTTTTATTTAATATCCATTTAATATAAACATTTTTTAATTGCGTTATAAATTCGCTTTTATAATTCTCCTGTGCGCTATAAACATTTAGCTCGTATTTTTTTTTTAAATCCTCCTAAATCAATCGCCTTTTCTCAGAAATAACTATTTTGATTATAAATCTGCTACACGCCTTTGCTAAATGTTGGTTTGATTCTATCTTTCTTCATCTATCTTTCTTGGCAATTGTTGATGATAATTTGACAATAATTTGTCCGCTAAATATTTGATAACTTAATGATATTCTTAGTCCAGTCAGCTGCAAATTAGTGCTACAATTCCGAATTCCCGCATTGCCATTCGTGTAATTCAAACAATTGTCGAGGAAGCTGCAATCGAAATAGAACTAAGCTTGAAGTGAGAACAAGTACACCTTGCTTATATGATTGGTTTAATTAGCCAGAGTTGACATGGTCATCAGGGCTGCCAGGGTTGCCAGGTTGTTGGTGACAACAATTCCAGTAGTCGCAGCACTTTTGGCTCGCATTAAATTGGTAGCGTATAATTATACAAATTGCTAGACGCCAGTCGAAACGGGGACTCATATCTAGGGGGGTTGGCCTTGGCTAAAGGGTCACTGGACACTGAGCAGTAATGGGGGGATGGAGGGGATGGAGGGATGGGACTGAATCTTGCAACAGAGTGCTGCAAGTGGAGGACACACTTCAAGTTTTATTCATTTTACAAATATGACAGTCATGTGCGGGACAAAAACGCTTTTCACTGGAGACTACACTCATTGTTATATACATTTTGGAGGCGTGGCACTTGCGTATGCCCCCATTACAATGGGTATGATGGTTTTGTGTGCACTCTGAGAAATCTATTGCCTAGCAGAACATTTCAAATGTACCTAAATTTAAATTGTTAGAAAAGCATAATCCGCATTCGTTTAGATTGTTTTAGACCTAAAAGATTAAGGTCATTTTGTATATAAAGCTCATATAGTCTTAAGATCTTTCTTGTCGGTTGTTTTAGATAATAATTAATTTAGCTTATCTTAAAGTTTTTATAGAAATTATAAAATTATAAAATTTGTATAAAATTGGAAAATAATTATCCAATTTTGTCTTGATTGGGATAGAAATTATCTAACATTCTAAGGATTTGATTTCAAAGGTTTCAAATCTTAGTAAAAACAAGGAATCTAAAAAATGGAAAATAAAAAGTTACTACCAAGTAAGGTCGTTTTTCTAGCCGAGAGTTGATTCAAATTAATTTGCTGACTTACAGCGTATCTGCTGGTCGGGCATGCTCATTGGCAGCCATGACACTTGTTGTTTTTGGGTCAATGGGACGGAATGAAGTCGCTGGCGCTTGGTGTCATTGTTCCAATGTTGGCGCCAATGTCTGTGACGGAATTTGGGTCACTTCACACTCTACGGCGTATACAATTTTTAATTAATTTGTACACAAGGAGAGCGTATAAAGAAACAGTTAGAGCGAGAGAGAGAGAAACAGAGAGAGAGAGAGAGAGAGAGAGTGAGAGAGAGAGAGAAAGGGGGCAATGATAAGCGCGCGTGTCGCATTGCAAAAAAATCTTAAGCATCAGGAAATTTGTACATAGTATACCGCCTCTTAATGGAATTAACGTGCGTAAAAATATGCCAAGCTCCAAGAAGAGCACACTATCCATATCTATATACGTATATGTATGTATGTATGTAGAAAGAGATAGAGATAGAGAGATATCCGGCATCCATGACGGAGAAAAGCAAACGTTTGCGCCTTCATGCGTTTTGCCTTTCCGCCGCCTTGTGTTGTGATTAATTTTTGGGCCATTTGGTAAGCCAAACAAGCAGACAGACCCACACAAAAAGAGAGAGCAAAGAGAGAGAGAAAGAGAGAAGAAGAGAGAGAGAGAGAGAGAGGGAAAATGAGCGAGCTTTCATGCATTGCAAATTTGATTTATAAACTTGGCCAGACACTTGTTGCTGCCAGCTAAAACAATGAACTGCTTATAGCCCAGGCTTTCGGCTGAGGCCAACAATGCAGAAAGTCTTTAGCCTGGCCTAAGCCTAAGACAACAGCGCAGCGTTGCCAATTTTTTATTGAGAAAAAATAAGCTATTTTAAGCGGCAAGGTCGCGAACATAAAGCTGAAAAAATGTGCAAAAAGAAAGAGAGAAAACAGTCAAGTTATTCTTAAGATTTTTCATGCTTTCCTGGAACAATTAAGAACATCAGCTCATAAATCTCGCAGGTTTTTCACAAATTTATGTGGGGTAAATTATTTTTTGGGGCGTACCTAAAACACAAATCGCTTTAAATATGGGGTCGGGTCGGTTTCCAGAACTGCCAAGATTAGAGAATTAATTTTTTGCATTGTTTTTAATGGACTAAAGGCGATAAACAAGAACGGTAAGAAAATTAAGTGCTATTGTTCTGTTCTGCAGGTTATTCTACAGTCGAGTGCGTCCTGCTTAACGGTTACGCACTTACTGGTCAATAAGGCAATGTGCGTCTGTCTATTCTATAAATTTTATATAAATTCATATACGGTATTTAGGCTTGCCCCTCCAATAAGCAGCTAAAAAATAGCAAAGATATGCAACAGACAATTTTCACTATAATTGTATTAATCTGTGTGCGCTTTTGTTTGTTTCCTATATCGCCATGCCTCACTTCTGATGCGTCATGCTCTCCCAAAACAGCTTAAGACTTTAAAATCTTGTTGAGCTGTAACTCCAAGTAATGCCAAGTTTCGTAATGCGGAAATAAACAGTGAAAATATGGACTTCTTTGGAACTGCAAATGAAATTCGCATTTGGCTTTTGCCACAACTATTTGAAGAACTTGGCACATTTGGCTTAAATGGCTGGAAATTTTAGCAACAAGTTTTTTTTTTTTTTTTGCGCAATGCTCTCAAGTGTGTAATATTCTATTTATTTGTAGTTTATGCAAATTGAAAGCTACGGAATTTTGTTTTTGGGATTAGGCAGCCGAAGGATTACGGGGAAATCCGGCGAGTTGTAGTTTAATTGTCAGGACGGCGTAGAAAACTTCAGGGGCCAATTTAGCCTAGCCTTTTTTGGGGCCCACATATGCCTTGTCAATAAGTAAACATATCAAGACAGAGAAGAGTAAGAGAGGGAGAGAGAGAGAGAGAGAGAGAGAGAGAGAGAGAGAGAGAGAGAGAGAGGGGGAGAGGAGTCGAGAAGTTTGAGCTTAATTTACATAAAAATAAAAAAGTTTTTCGTTTTGAAAAAGGCATATGGAGCCGAGAATTCGAACGCTTTGATGAAGGCAAAGTAAGTGAGAAACTAAGCTGAAAAGGGAGAGGGGAAGAGAGAGAGAGAGAGAGAGAGAGAGAGAGAGAGAGAGAAAGTGAGATTGAGAAAGACAGAGAGAGAGAGAGAGAGAGAAGGACAGAGTTTGTTGGGGTAAGAGAGGAAGCTGAAAACAATAGCGAAAGTGCAACAAAAGTTAATACAGTTTTCAAATGGTTTCAAACGCGCAGAAATTTTTCATATAAAACATACACACAGACAAGTGTGTGTGTGTGTGTGTATGTGTGTGTGTGTGTGTGTGTGTGTGCGTGTGTGTAGGTGTGTGCGTAAATCTTATGTTTGCGTGCCGCAACGCAAAAAGTTTCTACAAAAAGTTTGCAAAGCCGTAAGCTGCAAACCGATATTTTCTTTTCCTACTCTACCTCTACCTCTTCTATCTCTCTATCTCTCTCTGTCTCTCTCTCCGTATTGCCCTCTCTCTCACTCGGCTACATTTTTCTTTGTTTGGCTCGTTATGTGCGCATTTGGCAAAATACCCTGGCGGGCACATAAGCATATTATTAGCATACCCTGCACAAATGAAATTTCACTCGACTTTTCCCCCATGAAAACTGCAGCTAAAAATAGAAAAATTGAACAATTCTTGCATAAATAATCATAAATTAGCAAATACCACGTTATCGATAATTTTTGCATATTTCGAAATTCGCTTATCGATCGTATCGATACACAAATCAAATTAAATAAAACATTTTTTTCAAAAAACGAGCAATAAAATTATTGTTTTATTAAATATATTTGAATATGTTGTATTGCTAATTATAATAAGAATAAATAGAAAAATTTAATGATAATCATAATAAATTTATAAAAATCGATAGTATCGATATTTTAACGATTTATTTGTAGCTACTATATTTTTCGTCGTTGCGAGTCATGTCAACACTGTCTGGTCCAGATATCAGAGTATTTTTGATTTGATTTGAGCTTCAGGTGAGTCAGCGCAGCGGCTCAACCTACACTGAGCAAAAAAACAAAGTGAAAAGTAGCACTTGTCAAAAGATCTTGTTTTGTGTTTTGTTAAAGTTTATGCACTGAAAGAAACAAACACAGCTTGATTGAACTAAAATAAATAAACAACAAATTAAATTATGAAGCATCACACGAATAAATATACAAAAAAATATATGTAAATAGTTATTTAATCAAATAAAAATGTTTATTAATAAATAAAGAAATAAATAAATAAATAAATTTATTAATAAAAACATAACTTGAATGAAATAAATATTGAAAAAAATATATAAATATATATGTACATAAATAAAAATTAAATTAAATTTAAAATTGTATTGTTTGCTTATTGTAGAAGGCAGTTTTTTTTTTGCTTTATAGTTCATTTATGTCAGAGTATTGTGCATATAATAATGACAAAATTAAATTCAAATTTATTAAAATAATTAAAAAAATAAAAACAGCAAAAATACTTATTTAATATTTTATTTTATATTTTTATATTTAAATTATCAAATTAAATGCTACATAAGTAGAAATCAATAGCCAAGTCAAAAATAAATTTTGAAGAAAACAATTTGCTACCGACAAAATTCTCATTTAAGATTTGATGATCTGATAATTTTTTTTTATTTAGATTGGATATAATGCAGCTATGATTTAAAATTCAAGTGCTCGATGCCATTGAGTATTTCTCTCAGTGTGCTCGCTTGGCTTATTCACACCGTGCTCGCCCTCGTCCTCAATCAATGTCAGTTTTTGCTCTTGTCCATATTTTAGCAAACTTTCGCCTTCCATACAGTTTGCCTTTGATGCTCTTTGTCTGTCCGTCTGTCCGTCAATCTGTCCTTCCTTAGACTTGTCCTCTGCCTGTCTCTCCGCCTCTTCCTCTCTCTCTTCCCCTCTCTCTCACCCTATCTCCGTCTCCGTGTCTGTATGAGAATGTCCTCGCCTTTTCCGCTTCGTAGTAGTTAAATCATTCGGAATTTTATTGAGTAAACTGTTTTGTAATTATTTTCATCTAGTCTGTGTCTCTTTTTTCCACACTCTCGCTCCCTTTATCTCTCTCTCTCTCTCTCTCTCTCTCTCTTTTTATGTGTCTGCTTACATCAGTGTTGCCAATTTATTCGAGAATTCAAATCTGTTTTGATCGGAATGTACACAAAACTATAGTTAATAAAAACTTTTTTTAATTTAAAAAACTGATTTTCAACAACAATTTTTACTGTATTTTAAATATTTCAATTCTAAGTATAATAATACTCCAAAAATAATTATTTTTCTATAATATTGAATTGTTTAAATAACAGCAAAAATATTGTTTGCAAACAAAAGAAATATAAGTTTATGCATATTGATGTTGCTCCATAAATTCAAAGTTTATCGTTCAAAATAATGACAACAGATTATTTCTTATTTTATCTAAAATTTATCAAACTCAAATAAGCTTAATTATTTAAAAGATTAATTCTTATTTTATTTAGAATCGAATAAGCTTATTTATTTTAAAATAAAAAATCCAGAACTCCCGCTTGCTGCAATTGCACAATTGTTTTAGCAAACACCGCCAGATTTGGTGGGAAAAACGCGAATTTGACAGCAGTGGCTTCCATAACTTTTTTTCACTTGCTCCTGTCAGTTGAAACTCCCTGCTCCCCTCCCAGCTGCCACTCCCCCCTCTCTCAACTGCTGTCTTTTGGCTGCTCCAATTAGCAAAGCATCAACATGTTGCGGTCCTTGGTCTGCCACTTGTCTTTTTTTTGTTTTGTTTTTTTCTTGCTGATTTTACTTTGTTTTCCCAGCTCATTTTCCCCGGCACAGATTTAGCTGGGAGGTCAACAGATTTTTCTAGGATTGAGGATTGAATTGCTTTTGTGTTTCGCATGGCGTTTAGGGATTTCGGTTTTGCAATCTGCTCTTAACATTTCCCTGGCATCGCATATCAAAAAAACAAAAAAATAAATAAATAAATAAACAAAGAAAAAAACAACGGCAAGAAAACAAAAACAAAAATCAAGCAAAAAGTTGGACAAGTCACGAAAAGTGTCAGGCTGCTAAATACCCATCAACTATATACATATAAGCAAAATCTAAATAACTTAAATTAGCACAATGGGCTCGAATTTTGACCAAACTAACAGTTTTGTATTCATTGAAACAAAAACTAAAAAAAATATTTTTTATTTATTTCTTTGATTATATGAAAGAATTAAATTAAAATAAAATTTATTCAGTTGTTATTCAATTAAAAAATCAAATAAATTAAATTTGATCTCATGAATTTAATAATTTCGGAAAACTACTGAAAATTTCAATTGTCTGTATTGAAATCTGTCATAAATTTAAGTATTAAGGCCCACAGTGCGCCGAAGCAACGATCAACTTTAAAATGTTTTTTTTTTTTAATGTTTTTTATTATGAAAAACAATTAAATTTTATTAAATTTTTTTTCAGTTATTCTACAGCATTAAAAATTTAATAAATTAGATTCCTTCTTATAAATATAATTATTTAGAAAATCGATTGAAAATTTGAATTGTCTGTTTTGATATTTGTCATAAATTTAAGTTTTTGCGTCCACAGTGCGCCGAGGCAACGATCAACTTTAAACTGTAGCCTTTTTTTATTGAATTCATTTGACTATGCACTTAAAAGTTGTTTCTACTTCTTTCGCTTCACGCTGCACATAAACTTGATAAACTATTACTAATTGCCGAGCGTAATTATGAATATTCCCCTATTCCCCCTCACCACCTACCCCGTTTCAGCTGTAACTCTCCAGAGTTTCCTGCTTCACCTTTATTTAGTGCAGTTTAATTAGTTTTCGTCTGCGTAGTTCATTAATTAATACCTGTGTATATATCTCCGACAAAGGACATATACACCCATAGATATGTTGGGGTATTAGCATAAATAAAAGTTTATATTCGTTCATGTTTGGTAGTAAATAGCTAATATACGACCTTAGACCATCTACTAGAGTCTGAGTCTCAGTCTAACGCCCCAGCTGCGACTTAATTAAATTCTTATCGTTTTCCCAACGAAAACAAACAATGTGCTAAACTCTGCCAGCTATGATGGGCATCGTATACTCTACACTTAAGGTCTGTCCCCTAAGACCTCAACTGAAGTCACAGCTTGAAAATACTTTAGCGATCTGTGGATAATAAATCCCGAAATACGAAATCGCTTAGAAAATTTCTCTCAACATATTTTTTTGTGAAAAAACGGTTTATATATCGAACCCTTCCCGTGAAAAAATCGTAACCGATATCGATTTTCGGTTTTTGATGCAAGATGAGAATTCGGTCTCAACGTCTAGCAATGGGAGATTTTTAATGAAAAAATTTGGCTGTAGTCAGATAGTACTATTTCGAATGTCGCCAACATTCTCATCAGGCGGGGTTCGAACCGTGAACCTGTGTTTTATGGGGCGAATGCCTAAATAATTTTTAATACAAAAAATATAAAAAAAGATATATAAATTTTGGGCAAACTTATTTAAAGCTATCTATTATATTACTAACTTATTAATATTAAATAGTAATAAGTCAACAAAAAATAATAGTATAAATAATACTACTCACGCTCCACATACATATGATGTTATTTAATTTATATAAATATTTTAAAATATACTGCTCTTCACATTAATTTCTATTTTTACCTAAACTGTCGACAGATTACAGTCGGAATTATATAAAAAAATATATACAAAAAAGCTGTCACTCTCACACACAACCGCAGCATACCCCAAACGGTTAGGGTATGTGGAAAAATGAAAATAAATTATTACGCTTTGGCTGAACTGCTGCTAACGACTAACTACGGACTTTGGCCAAATGAAAGCAATAACTTCAAACTTCAACGGCCATAGCTGTGCATGAACAAACAGAGAGAGAGAGAGAGAAAGAGAGAGGGGAAGAGAGTGAAAGGGAGAGAGAGAATGTGTCATGTCATTTAAGTTTTATATACATTTTTGCCCATCTAATGGGTCAGGTGATTTTCTATTGTCGTCGCCTTCACCTGCTTCTTGGCTGCAGACTGGACTCTCTGCATGTTTAATCCAAATTACTAAAATATACACACGCACACACACACACACACACACGCACACACACGCACACACACACACACACACGCACACACATAGGTAGGTGTAGTGACAGGCTGCTTTAGTGCTTTGTTTGAACTCTGTTTTCTCTTTTTCTGGTTCTTCTTTGCTCTGTTTGCGCTCCCTCCCACGCGTGGGTGTGGTCCGTCTCAGTGCCTCTCCCTCTCTCTCTCCGTCCCTCTCTCTCCGTCTCTTTCGCTGCTCACGTTATTCGTGTTTTAATGAATCTGTACGGGGCATAGAGCCCTGCCATTCTATTTGTAAATGCTGTTAATTGAGCCAAAGCTAAACGTTCTGTCTTAGCGTCGTCTTACCCCCATCTCCCCCAAAACTGACCCGCCCATTCCCTCTCCCCTGACCCCTGACCCCTGACACACTGATCCCCAGCCTATCCTTAGCTCCCCCTTCACTGTCCCCGCCCACTCAAAGCGCGTCCACCTGCCAGACGGGGTCGCCTTCAATTAGTGTAGCCTTGCTGCTCGGACAGCGCTTTAATTTACTCGCATACCCTATAAAGCGAGCGCCGGGCGGGTATTCACAATCGCCCATTTTATGCTACTAATTCAATAAATATACTTCACAGTTCGAAAATTTAAGAAAAACGTATTTTTTTACAGGATGTCAGGTAGTCTAAATAGCGTATTCATTTATTTTTAACTGCATACCCTATAATATAACATAACACTTTCTTTTCTTAGTTGCAAGTATCGGAAATTTGTAAGATAAATAATTATTTTTTTTACAGGGTATACATATGTTTGTCTGAATTTGACATTATATAAAAATATTGTAAGTTTAAGACCTATTTATTTTAAGGATATCCTGTAATCTGAATAATACCGAATAGTATTAAATTTTATGGATCGGGCACTCCATAGGGCTTTTTGTTAGTTATCTGCATATACTATATTAGAAAATTGATAGTCAAATGTTTATTTTTTACAGGGTATCTTGTCGTCTTGTATTATAATACATATTGGATTTTGTCATTGTGTTTTTGTTGTTAAGTTGTGCGTTAATTTGATTTTATGCTGGACTACATATCATTAAATGTGAAGCAAACAAACAAAATTTAATCAATTGGAAGTACGTATTGTAATTATCGATAGCTAGCAGTTGATAAAAGATCGATAAGCTCTAAAACAAATATACTTAAAATAAAGATGTTTGCTTATATAAAAGAAAGCACAGGAATAATCGACACATCTATCGATAACAACACTGACTAGCGTTTTTACTATAAATACGGGAAAATGCATATTATCGATAACAGCTGGGCAAGATGGCGCAAAACTTATTGGCAAGACTATCGATAACAGCACAGACTAGCGTTTTCACTATAAATAGTGGGAAATTTATATTATATCGATCGATATATACATAATATTATATAAATATATATATATATGTTATAAGTTCTATATATATTATATTTCATTTATTTTTATTTTAGCAGATTTGCTATTTTGTATTTATTGTATTAGATACTGTTTGGAATATTTTGTAATATAACTCTTGCCATAATTTGGGCTTCAAGAGAGTTTCCCAGAGGTTCTACCCGCATCCAAGTTTCGGCACAAAGCATAAATAAGTGAAGGACAAAAAAAGCTGCATTAGGAAAAAAACTGTCTCTCAATCACAATAATAATAATAACCGTAATAATAATTTTTATTGTTTTTATTAATATTACTTTTATTATCATTATTATTATTATGGCTGGCGCTGACTCTTGCCCTCTTTTTTTGGGCATATTTTTTGTGTGTTTATTTGTGACACTCGTAGCATTAGAAAGGGAATACTCTCCCTCTCTCTCTCTCTTACTCTCCCTTTCTCTCTTTCTTACTCTGACTCTGTCTGTGTCTCTTGTGTTTGGCTGTCAAATATATCAAGAAATGACAGCTGTTAATGGCATTATACATCCTGAATACCTGGCGATGGTTGGGCTTGATTGAGCCTCCGCTAAGTGCTAGAAGCTAGGCAGAGACAAAAAGAATGAGAGAGAGAAAGAGAGAGAGGGGAAAGGTGGAAGGGAGAGGGGGGGGGGTGAGAATAACTGTTACTCGTTACTCTTACCACCTTTAGATTGATGGCATCGATGGCGTTTTTGGCTCTGGCGCCGTTGTTGTTTATGGCCCTCAAAAGAAAGCAGCAAAAAATGAGCAGAACTTGAGTGTGTTTTGGCCCGAATTGCTGGCCATAACAATTTGCGTTTTATGATGGCCAACAAGCAGCAACAACAACAGCAACAACAACAGCAACAACTGTTGCAGATTTTTGTGTGCCTGCAACATTTGGCCGAAATGAGCTGCGTTATGGTCGCAATTCGGGCCAGAATTATACGAATTTCGAAATAGCTGCCATTCAGAGCACACAATTTGTTAGCTCAAGCTCAAGTTAGTCAATCATTCAATCACTCAAGCACTCAAGCACTCAATCACTCAATCAGTCAATCAGTCAATCGGGCGTTTCAATCAGTAAATAAAACTCATTAGCAAAGCAATTAAAAGCGCTCAAAGTGTTTTTTCCTTCCATGCTATTTGTTTAGTTTAGCGCAATTATTCTTTATTGCAAATTGAGTGAAATGAATAATGGCAGAGCACTCACGACTGCAAGCTGCTGACGTAATACACCAGGCAGCTGCTACACTTCAAAAATAATATACCCCGAATTTCAGCAACTTTTTATTGATACATTTCAATTATTTGTTTTGGTAAGCGCTTTAGATTTTAATCGCTAGAAACTTCTTTAGTATTTTAGAAAATAATAGACAATTAATAGTAGACTATTTTAAAGTTTTTTTTTTATTTTTTTCAATGTGGAAAATCCTTTGCTATATTTTAGAATATAAAAATATTGAGGTATTTTTTTTAGTTTATTTTTTAGCCATTTATTTGCTCTGACGAATTTCATTACTTAAGAAAATCTCGTAATTTTTTGCTAAATCTTTTCAATACTTCGTTTTTCTAGGAAATATTTTTTATATTGTTTATACAATTTATTCTCTCAAATAAGGTACATTATTTTTGGTATTCTTTAGAATATGAATTAAGTGAATTTTCTACAATTGAAAGAAAATTCTTTGCTTTTATATTTTGTATTTTCAGAAAACTTCTGTTATATTTTAGCTTTAGATTTGTTCTCTGTGATATTGAAAATTCTTTACGAATGGGTTTTATTTTAAAGGAAGCGTAACTAAAATCAATAGACGCCCTGCTGCTATATAGGATAAGAGAGAAGTATATCCCTAGAATTCTCACTTGATGTTGTTGAAGCAAACATAACCTCAAGACACGTACACAATTTTAATAAGTCCCAACACTAATCCATCAGTTAGTCAACTTAACTTATTAACAAATCAATCAAGTATGCAGCGCACATCTCTAATTGAACCCCGAAAGCCGAAAAAGAAGAGATTAGGAGGAACTGGGAGGGGCCAAGGCTGAAAAAAGCCGGAGCAATAGAAATTGTGCAGTAGTTGGAGCTTCATAAATCAATCAAGCATAATCCATCAATTAAACCAAAAAAAAAGAGACGAGAAGAGAAGAAGAGAAGCGACCACAAGAAGCCGCCGAAGAGCCATTGGTCGACACTCGACACTAAAAGTAATACCGAAAGCAATACCAAATATAAATATAAATATAAAAATAAATACCAATCGTAATGGCTACATTATTAATGCATTCATAAACCTATCAATGGCTAATGAAACGTGCACATCGAAGCGAGAACCGAAACTGAAATCGGAGTCGAGCCTCAAAGTCAACAACTTGACCTTGTTCTCGCGCCCTATCTCCCTCTCTCTCTCTATCACTCTCTCTCCATCTCGCTCTCTCTGTCTGCTAAGTAGTTGTGCGTTAACCAACACTACACAATGAAGTTCAGGCGGCTCAAGGCCCCAATGGACCACATTGTGCTGCTCATTTGTTGCAAGTCAGCCCAGCCTAAGGCGCTCATAAATTAACGCCAAGCACCAGGTCTAACGCCGAATACCCTTTACAGCAACATTAAATGGGGTATATTATATTTTCATATTATATTCTAATCCTTTAACTTATATTCATGCAATCATCTCATAAGTATTCTATTCAATTTGAAAATATTTAAGATGAATTAGTTATATTTGGTATCTATTATTCCAATCTTCAAGTTATTATCCTATACTTATCCCTCATTGTGAATCCTGTATTACATATTTCAAATCTTAGAGTAAATAATTTCTCCAATTTATCCTACATTGCAGTTTTATATTCTATACTCTATAGTCCACAAAATACGCCTTAAATATTAAATCTAATCTTTGCTTTCACATATCTTCCATATCGCTTAACCCATATTCAGTATCCTACATTCGATATATTCTTCCTATACTGTGTGCGTTACATTTTATATTCAATATCATACTTTATGCGATTCTAAATATGTAGTATTTATTTTTTAATCCATATTACTCTTATTCTATCCTATCCTATAGCATTTGTTATATAGTATATGTATATATTATGTATATTACGTCTATATTAATTAAATCAGGGTATAGAATTTATACTCAATTTCCATACCCATATCAAAGTCGATGTATCTTAAGTTAGGGTATAGAATTATATCACTTATCACAATTGAAGCGTGGTCAGGTGTAGAGCTAATTGTGAATGGGTTTCGCAGTGAGGGTTTATGATTATTGATGACCTACAAATTGAAAGACACGCAAATCCGTCCATACCCTGTAGCATGTGCTCCCTAAAGCCTTTAAGTTTTACAGCCGACGACGGAACAAGAGTTAGGGGTAGGGGCCAGCTTAGGTCTATTTGCAGTTAGAGTCGAAATGGAGTACATTTCACATAAATATCATGGAGTTTATGTGTATTAAACCGGGCTATTTTAATTATTTTATGGCCAGAGCATTGTAAAATACGAGCCCAAATACGAAAGACACAAATGCCTAAGCCACAATATCTGGCGAGAGCATCAATAAAATGTTCGCCAATTAATATTAAAGCGTTCACAAAATTTATGAGCACTTCTGGGATGGAATTAGGAGCTTGGAATCATTCTTCATGCCATTGATGAAGTACAACGTAATGCCAAATGCCTTTGCCTTTGCCTTTGCCTTGGCCAGAATGCAATTTTAATCAAATAAAACTTTAAAGAGGAGAAAAAAAACAGATTGCAACTGGAGCGGACAGCTCATATATCATTTTCTAACCGAGTATGTCGGATGGATACAGTTCTAAGCTCACACTAACCTCAAGTGATGTGGAGCATTTTTGTAGTTATCGCAAACCCTTTTGGCTCGAAAATGTCGCCATCTTTTGAGTCTGCACTCATTTTATTTTTTTATATATATTTTTATATTTCTTTTATATTCCTCTCCCTTTGTTTTCGGATGTCGTCCGCTTCGAAATTGCCTTTGGCGGCCATTAATTAATGTTGGTCGTGCTCGTAAAATGCAATAAAGTTATTGGGCCATAAACAAACAAAAGGCTCTCTGCCCCAAGCTCTCTCTCTCTTGCTCTCTCTCTCTCTCTCTCTCTCTCTCTCTCTGTATTGCTCTCTTGCTCGCACAGTCTCTCTTCAAACGTCTCATTTAACAGTCAACGCAAACATGCAAATTGCGATATTACAAAAAAGTAAAGTAAAATGAAAAAAAAAGAGTAAAAACACCAAACAAATAAGCCCTATTATTACAACCCACAAGCAATTAAATTTGCATCTGATAATACCAACTGAAATACCTGACTAAGCGTAGTCTTAAAGCGAAAGGTTCCAGTGTAATTATTAATCTAGTTTATGCTTTAAAAGAATTCAAACATATTTTTTAAAATTAATTAATTAATGCAAAAAAATGTATTAAAAATAAAATTAAAATGCTTTCAGGTGAAATTTCAATGAAATATTATTTATTATATATATTATATATGTTATATTTATTAAAAATATTCCTAATTATTTTTGTAAAAATTATTGTGAATAAAATAGATCCATGGATCGATCACCCGATAAGCGATTAAATGTAACCCAGTCAGTCAGTCAGTAAGTCAATCGGTCAGGACAAATAAGTTTATATCGATTTAAAGTAAGGCCCATAAATTATTTGCTAAAAGCTTATAATATATGAATAATACTTAGAACTATTGGCATTATCAAAGTAAATATATTCAACAAATAGAGAAAAAAATCTAACAAATTGTAGAGTAAGATTAATGATAGTTCTAAGTAGGTTAATGCTTGCTTGAACCGAATATTTAGACTGGCAGAGAGACCTAATGAAAATTACCTTCAAATTGTCTATCTTTTGTAGATTTTTTCTATAGATTTTAAACGGTTTTTGCAAGTGAAATGGAATAAACTTGTTGCACTACGGTTAACTGGCAGCTGGTCTAGAATTTCAATGCTGAGTTTAGTTGGAAAACCTGTGGGGGGGAGGGGGGGGGGGGGCAGGGAAATGGAAAGGTTAGCGTGGGGTTTGCGGGTGTATAACGATTTTAAGTGCTTTTTGTTGCAGTGTGTAAACAGAGCACGAAGGCTGAAAACTTGACTCACATTTCATTCATAAGAGTAAACGGAAGACGCAGAGAGACAGAGGGGGAGAGAGGGAGGAAGAGTACACACTCTCCATTCATTCATTAAAGCCAGAGGAAGAGGGAGAGAGAGCGAGAGAGAGAGAGAGAAAGGACGCGACGTTTTGGGCAACTGTTTGTATCTGTAACTGTAGCTACAAATGTATCTGAGAGTGTGTGTATCTGCAGCTGTAACATTTTCTGCTGGACTTTGAACTTCAAAAGCTAACGCGACAAGAGAGGCAGCGACACAGAGAGCGTGACAACGTGCCATAGAGAGACAGAGCGACAGAGAGACAGAGAGAGAGAAAAGGAAAGAGTGCTGAATGTAAACAGAGTGTCGAGTCGAGTCGAGTCGAGTCGAATGTGTGTCATTGCCTACATTTTTTTTTTTTCCAAGGCACAACAAAAGCCCAACGAGCAACAGCTGAATTTTATTTAAATATGTGTGTATCTGTAAAAATCTGTATTAAATCTGCATATGGCAACTGTGGAATATAGTATATATATATATATATCTGAATATATAATTCATAGCTATACCCTACGATAACGCTAAAATTGTTTTCAGCTACAGCGAATCCCCATCAAAAAAAGGTTGAGCTCGTGTCCATTTTTAATTGTGCTAACAGAAGTCTAAGCTTAGAAATCTATTTTGAAATAAATATATAATACAAATCGGATATACATATATGTATATATCGCAAATACATATATATAATATATCCAATTTACCAAAATTTATCTATGTCCTATTCATATACACAATATAATTAAATATAATTCAGAACTCTTCTGAACTACGATTTTAGTTGTATCTAATCGATATATCGGTATGGTTTTAGGGTTCTACACTAACTTTAGTCTGATTAGCTTGTTGTTTCCATACTGCAATTTTCAAATCTTGAATAATATTTATTTTTTATTCTTGAACATGTTCTTTCAAACTTGAATATTAATTAAATTTTATGCTTTTTTAAATGCATATTTAAATTTTATAAATATTTTTTTATCAACATCATTTGTAAATATAAGATTCTGCTTATAACAGCAGACAAACTGAAATTTTTAATTTGAAGTTCATTTGAAATTCATGTCTGATTTCTCTCTGTGTAGCAATGGCTAAGATGTAACTTAAACTCAGTTAATTCAAGTGCTTGCTTAAGCAGTAATAAAATAAATGATGTGTATATTATATGATATTTTATTTTAGTTTATACCATTAAAAAATTTGTAAAAACAGGATAAATAACTTTGGGAGAAAGTATCTAACAAGCAGAAAGAGGCGTGGCGGACTTATAATTTATATATATGCTTGATCGAGGCGACTGGCTAAGTTGATCTAGCTACGAGCGCGCAGCGCGAGCTGTGTATACGTGGTATATATACAGTTGGGCATGCTCGATCGAGCGCGCAACTCGCTCTATTTATATTATTTAATTTTTTATTGATATACCTATCTGATGATGCATACTATAACCTATATTATATATTGTTAAAATTCATACAGACCGCTGCGGCTGCGATCGCTGCGACTGCGGCTGTGGCTGCGATTGCTGCTGCTGCTGGCGCTGCTGCTGGTCGACTGTTGCTGCTGCTGCTGCTGTTGAGGCGGCAGCTGTTGCTGCTGCGGCTGCTGCTGCTGCTGTTGGTGACGTCGACCGATGCGCAGCGCCGCCAGGTCGCTGGCGGTGTCAATGAATTCGGCCACCGTGCTGCCGTCTAGGAACAACAACAAAAAAAGCACACGAAAAAAAAGAAAACAAAAAGGGGCAACGGCGACGGCGAAGGCGTGGCGGCAAACGCGCGCTGTTGTTGCTTTGATAAGAAATCAACAACAAGTCCGGGAATAAAACAAAAACAAAAAAAAAAACACAGCAGCGGTGAATTTTTCGCGCTTTCGAATTTGAGATTTATGTGTGAAAAGGGCGGAGGGCAAGTTGTGTAAATATTGCGGAAGCGGCAAAACGGAGCATGAAATTTATGCGCAGGGGCCGAGCGTGCGACGAGGGCGGGCAGGCGGAGGCGGAGGCGGTGGCGATGGCGGTAGCGGCGACGGTTGAGGCACGTGGAGGAGAACACAGCGCTTTGGGGCGATTTTCATTTGTATTTACAGTTTTATGACAACAACGGGCAACAAACAGCCGCAACAAACTAAGGCCGAAACTTGCGCCAAACAAAAAAACATGTCTATAAAAAAAAAAATGTTATTCTCTCGCGTTTCGCTCGCGGTCAGCTTCAAAATGTCTCTGTGTCTCTGTCTTATCTTCCGATTCACTCACGACTCTCCACACTCGATGCTCGATGCTCGACCCTCGCTCGACGCTCGATTCTCGACGGAAAGTCTTTCAGCTTTTGGCTGTTCTACTTCGATTTCCCTTCGGCTCGCTCTGGGCGTTGTGGCCTGTCTGCGGACTCAACAGCAACTGATTGCTCCAACCGACTTCAGTTTGCTTCTTGGCTTCCGTTCCTGCACATGTTTCGGGCTCGGCGGCCAGATTGGCAGCCCCCTCAACAGCTGAGCCCCACAGCTGGCCCCAAAGCTAGCCGCGACGCCAAAGCTCTGCATACAAATTTCGCAAAGCTCTAAGCAAAAAGCTTCTTTCCACACGAGCTGGCAGCCCAGCAGCAGGATGCGCGGTTTAAATATTTGAGCGCAAAAAAGTAGGCAATAGTTTTTTGATAAAAACAAAAAATATTCCAGAGTTGCAAATTTTCCAAGATGCTTTGATGAAAAGTTTCTTTAGCTAAAAACACAAACGTGAAACTAATAAAAAAAAAACTAGAAAGTCCCCAAATATTTCTAAAGATTCCCAGTACAACATTTAATAACAATTCCAATAATAATCCCATTGATTTCGAAATTTATTTCGAATTTACGAAACTGTTACAAACAAATATTTTTGCTATTTAACCTAATTTATTATCCATGAACTGCATTATTTATTTATAAATATATCCCTTAATGTTAGCTTCAATTTATTTGGTTTTACCGCTTAGGGCTTAAAGAGAGATTAAGGATTTCTGAAACATGTCCTGAAGTTCTTTAAAAAAATTATAAAAAAAATATTTATTGATATAAAATTATTACAGGATCTTCTACTTTCGGTTGCATCCGACTGTGGGTTTTCCTACTGGCTTTACCTTTAGGGGTTTCTTACTATATACCTATGTACTCTCCTAGAGATTGATTTTTGAAGTGTAGCTTGGCGAAATCGAAACCGTTTTAGTTTTCGTTTTCTTTAAGCAACAATAAGGTCTTTTAATGTCGATTGCTTCCGACGGTAGCACTTCTGGCCACTTTTTACCTTTCCTTAGTTGAATTATATGCTAGCACTCACCTGTTTGGGTGCTGGAATCGAAGAAGGTGCTGGTTGTCTCCACGGTCATGGTGCCAATGGTGCCATCGATGATCTGAGCCGAGGAGTCGCGTCTGCCGCGATAACTGTAAGGCAAGAGTTATGAGAAATCTGGTGTGTCGAAAGTCATGCTCATAACCCTCATCTTACCGACAAACGTCGTCGCTCTGCGAGCTCTGACGCCGGAAATTCCGGCAACGTATCATCTCCTCCGTCGTGGACTGCCTGCGAAACCCACGAGCGATGAGTATCTCCTCCGTGGTGGACTGACGCCTGATCGCCGGACGTTGATTCTGCTCGACGGCTGGCAACGGCGGCTGTCGAGAGCACGGGCTGGGATCACGCGACGAGCTGCAGCTGTTGGAGTCCGGGGAACGCGTCGAGCGGGCGGCGGAGCTGCTCTGACGTCGCAGCGTATGCCGTCGGGGGCTGCCGTCGCGCTCGTGCGATCTGTCCGGCGATAGATGCGTGCGTGAGTCGCGACGTCCGCCACGGGAGGCGCTGTCCGGCGAAAGGGAATCCCGACGGGAGGTGCGACGCTCGCAGTCCTCCGGCGGATCGGGACTGAGCGCCGGCTGGGAGCCCCTGCGACTGCCTCCGCCGGGCAGGCAACTCTCATCGAAGGCGGTCGCCTGACGCTGCAGACGTTGTAGGCGTGGCGCACGCTCCGGACTGATGCCCGCCTTGGAGTCACGCCGGTTCACCCGTCCGCATTGCGTCGTCGAGTCTCTACGACCTTTTGGCGCCGTCGGGCTGGTCGCCGGGGGCGTTACGGAGCTGGTGATTATCGTGGGAGGCGGCAGGGCCTGACAGGCGGTGTCCACCTGCTGATGGTGGTAAGTTAGTGGCGCGGAATCGGAACAGGAGCCGGCGGAGCTGGTGGAGGGGCGCTGCTCCTGCCGGAAGTTGGGGAACTCCGGTGCGGCCAGCGAATCACGCTTCTTGGTAACCTGGTACTTGGGCGGAGGGGGCGGGGTCGTCACCCGTCCGGCCACGTTGCTATCACGCCGACTGCTCGACAGATAGCTCTCACCTGAGCCACGTCGCGAGGCCTGTCGAGCGGATTACGAGCGGATACGGGAGACGGATATGGAGACGGTGACATTTAGATGGCGAAGAGAGAGATAGAGAGAGATCCATGCAGAGGTTATGGGTTAGGTTCAATTGGAAGGTTTATTGGCGCATCAGTAGCGACATTTTTGCAAAGTAAATTTTCCCCAGCTAACAGCTGGATTTAAAAAATCGAACACTATTTCAATTCTATAATCCTATTAAATGTCGCTAGCGAGGTCCAATTGGCAACTATGGAGCGGTTGAAAGTGTTGGCAAAACAGTCGGCACTACCGATAATTTGGCAAATCGATAGTGGCAACCATCTATAATAATCGATTGATCTGTTGACATTTAGATATTTGGCATACTATTCGTAAACCAATTTTTACAATTCGAAAATTCAATAGAATTTTGTTAATAAAAGCGAATATTATTTTCAATTTAGAGTTCTCCATTAAAAATAAGATATAAACTATTAACTATTTACATATTTCATTTTCTTGAATGTATTCAAAATTATACTTCTGTATAAGAATTTAGGATTACAGGAGTTTCTAGTCCGAAGAAGTTACTCGATTTTTTTCGGCACATTGGACTAACGGACATACTTAAGATGCAGCAGGAAGTACTATAGATCGTTCAAATCGCGGTACACTAGCCTCCCTAATAACAATAAAAAGGTTATAGACCGTCAATATTATTGTGAGACCATACATTTGACGATAGGTTTTTTGTATGTTGTAATGTCAACACAAGTTGATTTTATTAAACGATTATGCGGCTAATTAATCGACGGTTGGTTTATTTCCGCACTATCGACATTATCGATTGCTTTGCCAGCGCTAGAGGAAAGGCTCACACAGAAATTTGTAAATATATTTTTTTTTAGGTACTCACGCTCTTGGTGCACTCAACGACAACGGGCACCACCACCACACTGGTGGACTGCTCCTCGACGGTGGTGCTTTCCCGACGGTTCCAGTGCTTGACGAACTCGGCGGTGTTGGAGTCGCGACGGGATCGCATGCTACGTATGCCCGAATCGGCGCTCGACTCTCGACGCTTGCGCGGCGTTACGTAGGTGGTGCCTCCGGTGGTGTTGGTACCGACCCCAGTGTTGGCATCGCTGGTTGAGGTGCGCCAGGGAAGACTGCGTGCCAGATCGGCGAGGGTTTCGCGTCGATTCAGCTGCGCCTTGTTCCTGGCCGCCTGCTGCTGCTGTTGCTGCTGCTTCGCTGAACCGCCGCTCCACTCGCGCAGAATATCAGTCAGCTGGGCCAGCGAACTGCGCCGTCGTCTCTGAAGCCCCGGGGGTGGTGAGTTGCTCGGGGGCGTGGTGATCTGGGCGGCGGAGTCCCGCCGACCACCCAGACGTTGGCGTATCGTCGACTCTTCCAGCTGTTCCGGCGAAAGTAAAGGGTGTTTGGTTTTCATTGGTATATGATAACTATATATATCTGATATATCTGATATCTTTAACTCTTGGAGTTCCTGAGATCTACGGTATTTATTGATTATTTATTATTATGTATTGATTTCTGGACGGAGAGCGTCTCAAATACAAAATTACAATTTATCTGATTGTGCATAAAGAATTTATGAATTCACATGCCAAATTGAGTATTCCTAACTCCTTTAGTTCCCAAGATCTATGGTATTTTTTTATTTCTGGACGAAATGATACAAAAACACAAGTAATCTTAATCTGCATGACCAATTTATGAAATAATACACAAACTTTGATATCCCTGAATGATATACCAGAATGCAAAAAACTCTTTATATATATGAAGAGATCTAGTTGTTGAAATCTATACGTCCAAGCACAGGGAGAGTGCTAGCTTGGGTTGTTCTGGTTACTGGGTATACCCAGTATTTTTTCGTCAATTTATTCTTCTACGACGTCATTCATTACATTACCTACGCAAATAGTAATAAAATTTTTGTTGAGTTTAAAGTTAGCAAGAAACATGGGACTTTGTGGCAGGTGTTGCGCTTCCGCAGGACCTTCCAAGGAGACTTTTCACCCACTGGTAATGCATTGTGTAAGGCCTTACCTGTTCGCGCACCAAGTCGTCCCAGCCGTTGCCTCCTTGCCACACCAAGCCCACCTGATGGGACATGATGGGCAGGTTGCAGACAAAGCAAATGGCTGTCATCGTCCTACAATGATAAACGTCAAGATATTTAGAGCGTTTACTATCAGCAATATATTAATTGGTTTACAAGCTGGCATAGATGAGAGGCGTGTGTGCGAGTGAGAAAGAAAGTAGGAGAGTGAAAGCGCGAGTATTGAATATTTTAAAGCATGCAGAGCTTTTAAGCTCAATCCGTTGCTTGGTAAAGCTGTTGCTGCTGTGTGTCAGAGCATTTAGCAGAAAAAAGTATCAAGAGCTGCCAGAGCGCTTGGCATAAAGCTCTAGCTGAGCTTTCACTGGAGCTTTTTGGTAAGAAGGACAGCAGGCAAAAGAAAAGCTCATGCAAGGTGAAAAGGTTTCATGCTGTGCTTGGGAAGCTCTTGAAGCTTCCTGTGTTGAAAAGGTGAACATGTTTTATGGCAAGGAGTGTGAGACAGAGCATGTGTGTAACAGAGACAGAGAGCGAGAGAGCGTGTTTGTGTGTGTGTGTGTGTGTAAGCTTTTAGCGAGTATTTAACGATACGGTTTGATTTCTTAGCTAACTTTTTGCGTATGACGACGCCAGTGCTGGGCTGATCCATAGACCTGTAATGCCGAAGTTTTGGCATGGCGCATGGCGTGCTGTTTACTGTTTACTTAGTCTTCAGTCCGACATGCAATTATACACTCACACAGACACACCACCACACACACAATCGCACACAGAGCCAGGCACACCACACAGGTCGTCAGCATTGGTTTGGTTTGGTTTGGTTTGATTGGGTTTCTTGCGATCCGGTTGGGGTAAAATCCTTTTAGATTCCTTTTTCCGTTTCCGCTTCGCTCTTGGCTCTTCAGCTTCTTCTGCTTCTTCTTCTTCGACTTCTTCTTGTTTCTGGTGGGCGTCTCCTCCTCGACTCTCTTCTTCGAGTCGCTTGGGCCTCTGCTTTTTTGGTTTCTTATTTAATTAATTTGTATGCCGCAAATACTGCATAACTTTTGTTTATCCTCAACAAAATTCGGCATCAACTTTATTGAGCTTCACTTTATGTTGTTGTTTTGTTTTCGATTGTTTACACTCTGTTTTATCTATATATAGACTTAGTTGTTATTCCAGATACTCTAAACAATTGTATGTAGGGTCCTCAGAGGCTTTGAAATATATGTTTATCAATCGATGGTGCATGGAAACTTTTAAAAAATCTTATCAAAAGTTTAGCAAAGCAAATGTTTGAAAATAGTTTTTGGATTTTTTCAATTTAAGCTACTGTCGGACAAATTATTTGTTTCAAATTATATAGCAAATTTTTAGAGTATTTTAAAGTTCGGCTAGCCGAAACTAATACATAGAATATTATAATAAATTTGTATTCTTTTTTTTTTTGTTGTATCGAATTGTTTTGTGGGAGCGGGAATTTATTTGGGGGAATTTGCTACACACAGAGACACAGAGATACACTGGAAAAAAATTGAAGAGAAAAAGAAATATTTGTTGGTTTTAAAACATTTAGGGGATATATTTAATAATATTAAAAATTCAATTAATTTTCAATTATTATGTATTCTCTTGCAGGGGAGCAAAAACTACGTAAGAAACAACAGATTATAATTATTATACGATTCATAGGAAAAAAAAGTGAAATTTATTTCAAAAATTGTATAGCTAAACTGTTTAACAATTGACTACAAATCAGGCATGCGAAAAATATATTATTTGGACTACGTTTGTCGTGTGAATTTGGTTTCAATTTTTTTCATTGAATAAATTATAAATTTTTTAAATAAATAATATTTAATTTAATTTAATTTATTTTAATTTTTTCCTGCTTTTTGCAGAGAGACATTATAGTATAGCAGGTGAAGTTTCGATTTTACCAAGAGCTACGATTTGAACTTGGTCGGAAGTAAAGCCCATTTGTTTGGATATTTCTTAACTTTTATATACATATTTTAATCTAGTCTATGCAAGATACAACTGAAAAATATATAGTATATGTATATTATATAATAAAATATTTCATTACCTTAGATAAAAATTTTAAAAACCTAAATTTATTTTTATCAGCTGTGGATATAACTATTTTAAAAATGTCTAAACCTTTCTATTTATTAAATAATTTAAGTTTAGCATATTAACGAGCTGCAAAACTTTGCGTCAGACTTTTATTATATATTTTATTCTGTATCTAAGATTTATCACTGGATTTTATTATACTTTCTCGCATTTTGCACAAGCGCTGCAAAGTGACAAGTGAAGTGTTGAGCGGAAAAGGGAAGTTGGCTTGATTTCAACTTGGGGCACTTGCATATGATAACATTTTGAAAAGGCTGCTACTAAGTGGAAAAAGAAAACAAAATGGTGGAGAATACAAGAGGGGGCGGAGGGGGAACCCCAGCGGCACTTGGGATAACAAAACTTCGCTTCAGCACACACATACAAATGGCACAAAATTATGTATATCTATACGAAAGATATGCAAAAGATTAACACTCTGGCAAATCTATAGAAAAGCAGCCTTCAAATTCAACTACAATGTATACTAAGTTTTGTAGAAAAAGAATCAATAAGATATTTTCTAATAATAAATTTTTGTTTTAAATTCAATTTTAGATTACAATCGTGTATGCCAGGAGTGAGAATGGAAGAACTTATGGTTAGATTATATTTAAATCTATAAACTCTACTTTAAGATAGATTAAAGAAAGCGTTGGACTCATTAGTCTTACAATATAATATTCATATTTTAACATGAGATAATTTTGAGATTATCTAGAGTGCACTTAAAACGCTTCGGACACAATCTATTATTGTAGAAAATTATTGCAAAATAATCAAATAAAATAAAATTAATATAAAATGTTGATAAATACAAATGTATGTTATATATATTTTATTTATATGCTCCTAATTAATTTCATTAATTTATTATTTAATTTTATTTTTACTGCAAATGCACATCAAGTTTGCTTGATGTTGCACAATTAAATAAAAATATTGGCCCTGAAGAGTAGGCAACGCAGAAGGTGTCAAACATTATTTTATTTTGAGCAGCTATAATTCCCAAGTGGTTCTTGTTGCCGGCTATTGACATGGGCGCTCGCTGCGAGTGATAATTTAGAATTCAGAGCTCTTTCCGTGTTTGGCGGTAAGCGTGGAATTTTGAATTCTATTTTGATGTCTATTTTTATTTGATTAAAAATGGAAAGTAATACATATTTTATTTCTGTTTTCAGAGAGCTGCCTTCGGACAACTTTTGGAGGGCAGATAATGTCTGAGGGAAGGTAATGGATCCGGATGCATTTCCATAGTCGGTCATCGAATTTCGTGGAGTCCAATCAGGAATTTGGAAATCAAAAAATGCGTCTGCGAAATATGTATACCACGGCATTTATTTGTTCCTCGGGTCGAATCATCCTTTTCCGGACTTCGCCGTGCAACGCATCCATCCCCAGGCAAGCCCAGCCCAGCAATCACCACGCCCCCATCGAACTCAGCAGCTAAAATTGTAATCCCGCAGCTGATGGGTGAATAATCTTCAGCATGTTCCATTGTGAAATATCTTTGGGTCAACTCGGTACCCGATGGGTGGAATTTGGCCAAAAATATTAGGGAACAAATATATTTTTGTAAACAAATTATAAAAGTTTATTTTTAAAATTAATGAACAATAATTGCACAATTTTTTTCTACTCTTCATTTTCTATGGAAATTTTTTTTAATAAAATACATTGTTGGTAAAATAAAAAAATATTCAAAATTTTTAACTTGCTTTCATTTTAACAGCTTAGTGCCTATATTAAGAAATATTAGTTAAATTTTTCACGTCATAGTTTTAACAAAAACAACAGAAAAATGTTCCACATACTATAGCTATTTTACTGAGGTTATTTCCAAATAATTATTTTGATAAATTGAAAATGGAAATGGTTGTCCAATGTTTCGACTTCTAGCTAGTAGGAATATCCATAGCGTAGCGCTTGAAAACCGCTAAGGTTTTAATATTTATTGTTTCTGGGGCAAATACGTGTGTTTAAATGCAAGTATAATATATTAAGAGCTTAAGTTAAAGCCACAACAAATAGCAGGGAGTGCGAGTGGGAGCGAGAGGGACTAGTGAGTGAGAGAGACAGCTTAAGTATAGACATAGAGCTGGCAAAGCCAATCAAAGTGAAGCGTAAACTTTATTAGACTCACAAGTTTTGTGGGCGCAAACTTAATAACTGCCAGACACTGAGGCTGCCGTTGAGATCCACTCCGTCAGAGATATGTTCAGTGAGAGACAAACAGAGAAAGAGAGCGAGAAGGAGAAAGTGGAAGAGACGAAGAGTGGGAGAACGAAGGCATGAACACCGACCGGAAGTTGTCAAGTGTGTGCGAGCTTCAAGAAAAAGTTGCCAGCTGCTCAGCGTCATTTTTGTGCCAAGTGTGTTGAAGTTGTTTGTCAAACACAGACAAATACACCGACATGCACCAATACTCACAGACACTGCGTTTACACGACGCTCACAGCGTGAATTTAAATCATGAATTTCTTTTCCTTAAACACAAATTGACGGATTTCAAACGAAACGAAAATTGTCCTGGAAGCCAATTAATGTGTGAATTAAGTTTATAAAAAAGCATACGCATAAACATCAATTTTAGAATTCCAAAACTAACAAAAATTATAAATCAATTCAGGTTAAATGTATGAAAAGAGTTTATGATTTCGTTATATTATAATTATATAAGAAGTTTCATAAAATATTTCCTAGATCTAATATTTTATTTAATATTTAATATTATTTGTTTAAATAAATAGATTTGTAAATTCATTCCTGGTGTTTTGTTTTTTATAAATACCATCTGATACAAAAAACCGTAACTCTCCTAATTTAATTTTAGTTATTCAGTGGCGTATTATGAATTCGCGTATTCCGGAATGCATCGTTTATAGTTCACAGTTTATGCGCAGTCAGAAATGCCCTTAGAGTTTCTGCGCTTTTAGTCACACAATGAAATAGTTTTTAAGAGGCTTCTGGTCAAGTTTTCTCCTGCCACCTTCTTAGCCTGGCCAAGACAATTGGCAGCTGCTGAAAGACGCGTTTAATCCATTTGCAGCTGCAGCGAGCGCAGTTCTTATCAGCAGCCCTATCAACAGTGTGGCCAAATGGTTTGATTAAAACAACAAAAGAGGAACACAATAAGCTCTGGCTTTGAGTGAGTAATTAAAAATAAATAAATTAATTTCAGTTTGTGGCCAAAGCGGAAGAAATGTCGGAACAAACGGGTTTATTTATTTAAGTATTTAATGTTGGCGAAGGTGAGACACAAATATATATATATTAAATTTAAGTATAAAATTAATTTAAATTAAAAGTAATAAATAATCTGTGCTTAAGACAGAAAAAAGACAAATTCAATATAAATGAAATTTAGGTATAAAATTAAATTAATTTAAAAGTAATAAATTATCTGTACTTAAGACAGAACAAAGACAAATTCAATATACATTAAATTTAAGTATATAATTAAATTAAATTAAAAGTAATAAATAATTTATGCTTAAGACAGAACAAAGACAAATTCAATATAAATTTAATTTAAGTATAAAATTAAGTTAAATTAAAAGTAATAAATTAGCTGTGCTTAAGACAGCCCATTAAATTATATACAAAATTAAGATTGCTCTATGTTTTAGAAGAACACAACAAAATACCTAAATTTAATTATTATAATTAAATACAATAGAAATTCTATAAATTACACAATTTATTTGATTAAAACATAATTTCTATTATAAATCTGTATTATGATATTTAAGATATTTAATCAAATAAGTTTAAAAAATAAGCACAAACGAATAAAGCTTCATCCTAGATAAGATCATTTTAAATTCGAATGAAAATTGAGAAGAAATTTTACTTAATTTTTTACCATTATTATCTTTGGATTAGTATGGTAAAATAAAATTGTTTTTAAGATAAATAAATTAATTTATTTGGCTGCAAAACATAAAGGTAGTGAAAACTGCTATCGACAAGTAACTTTCGATAAACTCAATTTTCACAGCTCTAGACACTCTTTTGCTCTTTTTCTTTCTCTTCTTCTTTCTCTCTGTCCCTTAGCTTTTTCTTTCGCTCGTCATATTCAAGAGCTTGCACTTCCGTCTGTCCGTCGGGTCGTCTCACCTGCGCCCTCTTTCGCACCTTTGATTGGCAGCTGTCAATTTGCATTTGCAGTCGAGCGTGAGAGCGTTCACAATTTGCACTCGGAACTTTGCGCTTGCTGTGGCATACCCTGCAGCGCCCTGCCCACAGGGTATGATTGAGTTATGCAAATCGCTCGGAAATCTAATCAGCACTTTTTCGCTTTTTTACTTTTTACTTTTGCAAATCAATAAAAAAAAAACGGCTCAAAGTTCGCGTCGAGTTCCAAAAATTAGCCAAACTTTTGCTTCATATTTCGTTTATAAATATGTAGAGGTATACCTATGTATATATATATGGATTTATATGTACATATGTCTGCTATTTAGTTAGTTTTTAGCATTTAGTATTTAGCATTTAATAGCATCTGGCTTTTAGTGAAAACAAAACAAAAACCTTCGTCAGAAGGGATCAGCTGGCTCAAGGTGAAATTTCAGATACGCACCAGTGTTGCCCACTTGGGCTTTTTCCAGACAGATCTGACGAGCTTTCGAACCGGTTTTGTTTTTTCCCTTCCATAGCTTATTTTCTTGGATTTGATGCTTTAATTGTAATTTCGCACTTAGATGATTGAGATAAAACCACACCGCTTGAAAATCGGTTAAGTTTTGGTAAAGCTATGCGTCATCAAAGTTAAACAAAAATGGCTTTTTCCTGATAATCCCCAATGATATTTAATTGTATTTTTTTGCAAATGCACATCAAGTTTGCTTGATGTTGCATAATTAAATAAACATATTGGCCCTGGAAAGTAGGCAACGCAGAAGGTGTCAAACATTATTTTATTTTGAGCAGCTATAATTCCCAAGTGGTTCTTGTTGCCGGCTAATGACATGGGGGCTCGCTGCTAGTGATAACTTAGAATTCATAGCTCTTTCCGCGTTTGGCGGTAAGTTTGGAATTTTGAATTCTATTTTGATTTCTATTTTTATTTTTTGTTTAAAAATGGAAGATAATATATTTTATTTCTGTTTTCAGAGAGCTGCCTTCGGACAACTTCTGGAGGGAAGATAAAGTTTGAGGGAAGGTAATGGATCCGGATGGATTTCCATCGCCTTCCCAGCATGTCCATCGATTTCTTGGGCTTGCCATAATCAAATACCAGGGGATAGATGCTTTGCACGGCGAAGTCTGGAAGAGAATGATGCTAAGACCCGAGAGACCGAAATAAATGCCGTGATATACGGATTTCGCAGACGCATTTTCCGATTTTCCCAATTTGTGATTGAACTCTACAAAATCGGCGGAACACAGTTTAATTCCTGAGCTCAACCGAGCAAAATTTAAATAATTGTAATTTTCTCCAGAGGTGTTCACTGCGAACTTCGCTTACAAACTAACAATATTTGTTGCCCCGAATTGTGTCGTAGATTTTATCCTTCATAATTATAATGAACTTTTTGCAACATTTAAATAAAAGATTGAATTATAATGAACTTTTTGCATTTGTTGTTATTATTATAAATTAATATAAATACATACATTCGAAATTACACAAAAATGTTCTCTTTAAGTAAAAATTGAAAATGGAAATTTGTTGTCCAATGCT